>PVJA010001075.1:13865-137637 GCA_004027025.1 Myocastor coypus | reverse complement strand
CCTCTGAGAACTGTTTTCATTGCATCCCACAAATTCCGGTAGGTTGTGTTTGAATTTTCATTAAATTGTAGATACTGTTTTATTTCTTCTTTAATTTCATCTGTGACCCATTGGTTGTTGAGAAGAGTGCTGTTTAGTTTCCATGTAGTCCTGGAATTCCTATGGTTTCTTTCATCATTTATTTCCAATTTGATTGCACCGCGGCGGTTGCACAGGCTCAGCTCCCAGCGGTGGGGTTTGGGCTGGGCTGGACTCAGATAGATTCGATTTACTTTTTTCCACTGTTCAAAATGTCCGGCTGAAAGATTCAGTCATGTCTTAGAGGATCTTGGATTGTGAAAATGTTGAGAAAAATTCCATTCCAAAAAAATAACAATCCCAAATCAGTATTTGTATAATCAAAATAGTTTTCCTTAAACCTAATCAAAATTCTTCCATATAGCAATTTTGACCTGCTTGTTTTGCTTCCTTATAATTTACCTCAACTTTTAATCAAGGATATTCTTAAGACAAACTGCAATCAAGTTCTTCATCGAAACAAAACTATGAACACCAGTCTCCAAGCATCTAGCTACACATCACATCTCCACATTTTTTAAGATTCATAACATAAGAAAAGTTTTCAGAATAATAAAGGATAACTAGTTAAACATAAATTTCAGGGAAAAAAAAGTTACTGTCCAGTATAATTTTGTCCCAGATAAATAATGGGACAAATATTTCATGGTATATACCTATATTAATGGAGGATTCATTTTTTTTAAAGAACTTCAATGTAACTGATGTTTATAACTCTATTTGTATGCATTAGATATAAAAAGCTTACACTTTATGGGCCAGCCAAATAGCTCAATGGATTAAAGCACCTACAAGCAGCACAGGGGCCGGGGTTCCATCCCTGGGCCTGCAGTGCCAGCCCCCTCGCCAGGGCATGCTGAGACATCAATTTAGACTGAGCATGGTAGTGCACGCCTATAATCCCAGCTCTTAGAAGGCTGTAAACAGGTGGATCAATATGAGTCCAATCTAGTAGTGAGACCCTGAACACCGTGTAGTCCCTTCCCTAAAATACAAAAAAGAAAGAAAGAAGAAAGAAAGAAGGAAAGAGAAAAAGAAAACGCACTTTCCTTAACATAAATTAACTACTGTAAAGATAACTACTTTGTCAGTTTAATATAAACAAAATTCAAATCATTTTATTTTAAAGCAGAAAGTAGACTTTAATGATTTGTACATTCAAAATTTTAACTATGTGAAGCTCACTTAGTCAAGGTAAAGATTAACTTTCTGGGAATGTTTGGAGAGTTTTTACTGATTTGGCTACCTGGACTCAAGAACAGAATATCCTCTGACTGCTACTATGCATCTTTTGTTCTTATTTCAGAATTCATGAGGTATTCAGCCCTTTAATTTAGGGTCTACTTATGGAAAGAAATTTTCAACATTATATTCTTAACTAAGGGAGAGAGAGGCAGAGACAGAGACAGAGACAGACACAGAGAGAGAGACAGAGAGAATGTCATTATTTCACATACAACAAAACTAAAGTTCCAAAAGCATTTTTGAAGTTTCCTAAAAGCTTTCTTCCTACAGGCACTTCTTACAGGTACTTCTCACAGGTATATCAGATGAAAATGAAGATAAATATATTTAAAACAGGAGAACTGATAAAGATAGACCAATAAACATGTACAGAGAGAAAGTGCCATATGGAGCGGTGGATCAAATCTATTAAAAGACATAGAGGAAGAATCTGAGGCTGAAAATATGCCGCATGATCACAAAACGACTGTAAAACACTCAGAAGGATTTAAATAAGGTTAGCTTCTAGAAGCACAGATGTTTCATAGTAAAATAAAAAGCAATTGTGATATTTTGGGTACTCTTAGTACAATAGGGTAGACTGATCCTCAAAAGAAAGAAGACACAGATTTGAAGCTGTTTCCTGACTCACCCTCTCACTCGACATTCACTCACTCGGTCCATTACTACATATTTGTTTGCATCCTGTTATGTGCCACCTGCTTTACCAGGTCCTGGACATAGGACTGTGAATGCTCTCCTTTGACACTGAAAAATGGAACTTAGGACTGTTTGGAAATCTTAAAAATAAGCCCCGGGGTATCCCACTCTCTGGAAGTCAGCAGTCCATCTGAACGGTGAAAAATCTGAACAGACAACAAAAGACAACACTTCCTAGACCTACAAGAGAAGGGAAGTTGCAAAGTAAGCCACTGCCTACAAGACTAGAGGTTCAGAGCATTGCTTTTGTTGAGAAGAGAAACCCACACACAGAATCTTTGGGACAATTAATTCCAATGTAAGAAAACCAGCTCCGCAGCCGGTGCAGAGCTGTAGGCTCTGAGAGGACTCTAAATAGAGAAGTCTGAGTTTTGTCCTCAGGATCCCATGGTAAGCTTCTGAGGAAGAGCCCCTCATGTTTCTGATGGTGGTGGTGGGGGTGTGACCATCTCAACCAAAATGTTCTATTGTTCTTAAGGAGGAGGATTTGCAGAATATCATGTCGGAGTCCTAGCTCTGCACATAGTGGTATCTCACCATTGAAATTCTTGTGTTGTCCTAAAGACAAACAGCATGGAGCATCTTTTCACCCAGTTACTTGTCTTCTACATTTTGCCTCTGGTAAAGGCAAAGTCTTTGGCCTATTTTTTTCAATCAGATTGCTTTATTATTGCTGATTCTAAGGGTTCTTTGTGTATTTTTGGAAGCAAATGCCTTATCAGATGTGACTTTCACAAACTCTATCAGTCTGTGACCTATCTTATTCCCCAGATAAGGTTTTCATGGAGCAGAAACTCTGAACATTAACAAATTTCAGTTCATCAATTGTTTCATTCATGTATTGTTCCTATGATGTTATATCTAAAAAGACATCACCATATGCCAAATCTACATTTTCTTCTGTTATTTGTTCACTATTTTATTGCTTTGCATTTTGTAGTTAGGCCCACATCTTGCCTTGAGTTCACTTTTGTGAAAAGTGTCAAGTCTGAGTCTAGATTTCCCTTCTGTTTCTCAACATGTGCACACCCAGGCATTCCATTCCTTGAAAAGTCTGTCATCATCCTGTTTTGTCAAAGACAAAGAATTTTGGGTTTTTTTTTTTTTTTTGGTTGTTGTTGTTTTTGGAGATATTAATTTATTTATTTATTTAGTACAGGATCTTTCCATGCAGCTTAGATACTCCTGTCTCAGCCTCACTAGCATAGGATTACAAGTGTGCACCACCAGGCCTAATTTACATGACTGGTTCAGCACAGAGCCAGCATGGCATGCGGTACCAGGGATCAAACCCTGATCCTTGAGCTTGTCAGGCAGGTGCTTAGATCATCCAGCTATCTCCCTGGCCCAAAGACAAAAAAAAAAAAAAAAAGAAGAATGATTGCCTTATATTAAAAGTGGATGTTAAAAATTAGAGTCATGTGAGTTTATGTCAAGAAATACTTCTTGACCATGAAGTCAAATTTTGAAGAATATCTGTATTTTTAAGCTTCCCTCATACTTGAAGGCATTTAATTTGGTAAATGGTAAAAAACATAAAATTTTCTTTTGCTTCATAGTTATGAACTAGCAGCAAACATTGACCCAGCAGTTATCTAAAGTTCATCTGAAAGATGTTTTGTTTCAACACAAATCATCAACCAGAATAGTATCTCCGCTTGTGCTTCTTTTTTCTAAAGTGTCTTGAAGCTTCAAGGACAATAACCCACTTTCAAAGACAAATGCCTGAAAACACTGAACAGAAGTGTAACTCAAGGGCTAGAAATCTATAAGCTCCCGTGATGGATCGTATTCATCTACTTTGGCTAAGGATGGTACGCAGTAGGCTGGAGTTAGCTGGAAATATTTGAAAAACATACAAAACAGAGCAATGTTGAAATAAAGATGCTGTGTTCAGGCCTGGCGTTCTGGTAGCAGAAGAAAGTGTTTCACCTTGCAACTCCCTCTGTCTGATGAAACTGACAAGTGATCGGCAGAGCAACAATCGCGGCAGGGAGCTAGGCTCCCGTTCCCATGAATGAACTCTGATCTGCTTTCCCAGATATGAACTCTGATCTGCTTTCCTACTTATGCTATTTCATGTTGACCTAGATTCCTACAGACTCCTCTAGATTTCACTCAGTACAGAACCATAAACACAAGCCGTAACTTTTCAAAAAGATGTGTTTAACTTGGAAACATCAACTGACTAATGAACATAACATCATCTTATTTCAATAAGTGATTTGAAATAACTTGACCTCTGTCTTTAAGATTTGAATTCAGAAATGCAAGGTTTTGTTTGTTTTGTGCTGCTTTGAAAAGAAAGGCCTGATTATTTGCCAGAATTTTGGATAACCCCGAAAAGAATAATGACAGCAAAGACATACTGATATGTTTTGGATTTGGTTCGTTCTCCTTCTTGCAAGAATACTAATTATGGAAAGATTACAAATGGTGAAAGTGTGAAGAATTTATGATTTTGTATCTGTGCCCTTGTTCTCTGGCTGAGATATGTTACATCTTCTTGAAACGTACTTGATTATAAAAGGAGATGTCAACTTTTTAAAAGAAGGAATTATTAAACAGAAGAATAATTAATGTTCAAGGTTTGAATGGTGGGGGACCAACACTGCCAAGGATCACACACCCTGAGCCAAAGCCCGAAGGCCACAGGCTGCTCTGTCTCTGTCTTGTGCCCTGCAGCTGGTACATGCCACTGCCAGGTGCACAAAGTTGGCCTAAAAGTGCTCTTGAAGAACTTAATGAAGTAAGAGTGCAAGCCACCACCCCATGAAGTCTAGGCCTGTCTCACTGAGAATGAGCGCACCTGGTGGGGCCCCATGGCCTCACAGCACCTACACCATGGGCAGAGGGGTGGGATGCCGGGCAGCCAGCCAAGCAATATTCACGGAAGAGCTCTGCGACCTCATCCTCTCTGGGAAGCTGGGAGACAACCAGGAAGACCGGAGTCCCGAGGGCACCAACTACAACTGTCCAACTAACCTCTTTCATACCTTAAAACTCGGTTTCATTGTTTATCTCTTTTTTTCTTTTTAAAATAAAAAAGAATTATATGATGTAAGGAAAGTCACATGGGTATCCATTTACTCTTCTATGGCAAAACATAATTTGAAACGCTCTGAGATGCTATGATGAAGCTACGCATCTCACATCTAGAGTGCTTTACAAACCTTCTTGATAATATAGCATTTTGCAGATACAATGAGAATTTAGTTCACTTAAGTGGATTTTTTTCCAGTTGTAAAAAATACCTGGAGGATTTTTCCAGAGGCCTTAGCAAAGTAGGAGGCCACACTGTGGGAGAGGTTGTAAAAGGGCCACCTAGCAAGGTCACCTTTAGGCACGGGGAGTGGCCTCCACCACCAGCAACGACGTCAGTGTGGAAGACCTGCAGAGGGGAGTGCCACTCTGAGCAGACACACTGACTATGGAACACCACCTAAGCTGTGCCAGACTTCTAAGCCATGGAAACTGAGATATCACGCATGTACATGCTTTAAGCTGCCAAGAAAAAAAAAAATGAACTAACATCAGTCCATGAACATTAATGTAAAAATAGCACAGAAAAGTAAGTGTGCACATGTGTGTGTGTGTGTGTGTGCGCGCACACACGTGTGTGTGCCTGCCTTAGATAAAAGCTTATGTGTCTTACTATATTAAGATGTGAGAACCAAGGCCAGGATGCTCACAGCTGAGCAAAGCTAATGCCATGGGATTTGCTAATATGAAAACATCATTTCCCTGGGAGCATCTGAGAGTGACAATTGTTAACTTATGGGTAAGGTATGCCTGGAGCAGGATCTCCCTAGATGCCATAGATTTTCAAGTAACTGTACTGGCTCTGTTGTAGTTTTGGCACTGTGTACATGGTCTTCCTGGAACTTACTTTTATGCTTGATATTATTTCTATTCTATACCTTTCCTATCTGCACAAGATCTTGCTCACTCTTTAGTTGGCATCAGAGCGGAGAGTGAAATTTTATACTAAAAGATAGTTCAGGAATTATGTGCTTTTCATTTTTTTCTCTTAGTAGACGAGTAATAAAACTTAGATTATTTAGAGAGAGCTCAGAAAACAGTTTGCTCACTAAGGTCTCTGACAAATTCATATGATATTACTGAACACTTAATGTTTATCCAACAATCTTGCACATAATTATTAGAAATATGGTTAGTTGTGCTAGCATGTGTTTCTGATTTATCATTATTTACACTGGTTCATTCCTAGGGGGAAAAAATCTAGGTATTTTAAGTCAGAAGTGTATGTCTGTGATCGCCCTTGTGGCATTAAAACAAGACAGCTTTAAATCTTTATTACAATTTGAATTCCTAACATGCACTGAATCTTGTCTTTTTGACCATAGGTTCAAAAACTTTTCATTAGCCCTGTTCTCCCCTAACCCTGCACAAGGACACATGAATATGTGAAAGAAGGATGAAGAAGTTGTTTCCCCAACCATTACCAGGTTGAGTTAGTTCTACAAATGCCATCTCTTTTCTGCAAGTGTAGCCACTGTTCTGAGTGGATAATTAATCCATCCTGTACTCGCAGCAGGGGGTCAGGCTAATTTTCACCCAAGAAATCCTAGATTTACCAGGTAAGCAAGCTTCTCTACCAGCAATAGAACACCCATCTCTCACAAAACAAAAAAGACAGACATAAGTGAAGGACCATTTTGTAGTGAAATATATATATAATATATGTAATATATATACATATATATACATATATGTATGTAATATACATATGTATGTATATATGTATATAATGTACATATATATGTATATATAATATATGTATATGTAATATACATATGTATGTATAGAGAGAGACAGAGAGGTACCATATATATGTACAAGGAATTCTCAAAATATATTTTGAATGTTTACTGTAAGATCATTACAATAAAAGATATTTGAGTATTTATTCTGACTTTGAACACATAGAATCAGGCTCAAAAGTCATCTTTTGTGAGTGACTTTATTCACTTGGACCAGAATGCCCTGAGCACTGCGGCTTCTCGCCCACCGATGGAGAGGTGACGCATAAGCATGCTATTGCGTGTATCCCCACCCATCTTTTTCTCCTCTCCTGTGTCTATGTGTGGCTTCTGCCTCCCCCAGTGATAAAATGACCCTGAAAAACAAGTGTTTTAAATCAGCTCAAGACTTGGAGAAAGGAATACAGCTCAGGTAAAGACACTCAGGAGGAGACCGACAGAATTCCTTCAGAAAGTAGCAAGAACAGTGGAATAAACATGTTCAAAGAGAGAGAGAGGTATTTTAAGAGGGGGTTCACTCCTCTTAAAGTAAACCATTCATTCTGCTTTTCTGACCTTTATAGCCTTTATTTTGGAGAGCTATACTGAAAAGTAAGGTATATAATAACACAGTGAAATGCGTAGTTTTGAAGTCAGAGTCTAGAAAGCAAATTCTGGCTTCTCTAATTAATTCCATGTAGCTTGAACAGTTACTTAATAATTCTGTATGTTCAGTTCTTCCTCAGCAAAATGATATAATAACATAGCTTTTCATAGCATTAGAGAAATTTACTTAATACCCATACACACCGGTAGGAATATCTGGTTTCAGTATATTGTATTTTTTTAATTGTAGCTATTGTTTAATTTCTTCTTTAATTACATCTGTGACCCAATATTTATTTAGGAGGATAATTTAATTTCCATATGTAAGAACTCGGTATCTGTTACATGCACATTCACCATGCAGGTCACTGTTACTATGCAAAGGGAACTAATACCATGTCTGTTATGAGGTAGGTATACAGGGCTATCTGGGGCAAAATCCAAACTTATCTTAATTTTCATGAATCAATCCTTTATTACAGGGACACAATAAATGCTATTTTCCTTTCCAATGAATTAATTTTATAATCCTTCATATCTAGCTCTTTTGACTTCAATTTTTAATGTACATAAATCAAAGTAAAGTAGAAATAAGTGTATAGTAACTAATTTACAACACTGTAACAGTGGAGATGAATAAAAGAATCATTTTTAAGTCAGGCATAGTGGCATAAGCTTGTAACACCAGCATTCAGGAGATTGAGACAAGATGATTACCATGAGCCTGAGGCCAGCCTAGGCTACCTACTTACTGAGTTCAAGGCCAGCCTGAACTACACAGGGAGACCCTGGCTCAAAAAGCATCATTTTGAATGTCTTCTTCTCTGATCTTAAGGTTTCAGGGATTTCTCATTTTCTTAACTTCTAATATAGTCTTCAATTCTAGATTAATTTTTGAGGAGTCTCCACACTGATTTCCATAGTGGTTGGACCAGTCTACATTCCCACCAGCAATGGAGAAGGGTTCCTTTTTACCCACAGCCTCTCCAACATTGGTTATTAGCTGGTATCTTTGCAGGGTGAGATGGAATCTCAGTCTTGTTTCAACTTGCATCTCTTAAATGACTGGTGAAGCTGAATAATTTTCATAGCTACTTGCCAGTTGTATTTTTGCATCGGAAAAGTGTGTATGCATCTGAACTGCCCACTTCTGACTGGATCTTTGAACTTGGCAGGTCTGATTTTTTTCAACTACATATTTTAGCTAGAAGTCATTTGTCTGAAGGAAAATAGGCTAAAAGTTTTCCAATGCTGTAGGGTGTCTTTACACTTTGTTGGTGATTTCTCTTGCTGTGCAGAAGTTTTTTTTTTTTTTAATAAAATGATATCCTAGTTGATTTTTTGAAGTATTTTCCATGCAGTTGGAGCTTTATGAATTTTCTACCTACACTGTCTTAAATATTTCTATCTACTTGCTCTTTCAGTAGATATATTATTTTTGTTTCAATATTTGGATCTCCAACCCATTTTGACTTTAGTGCCCCGCAACAGATAAGGGTCTAGTTTTAGTCTTTAGCATGTAAAGAGCCAGTTTTTTTAGTACCTTTTATTGAAGAGGCTATATTGTTCTTCTATTGAACATGTTTGTCCTCCTTATCAAATATAAGGTGGCTTAGGGTGTTTGTACTTGTGTCTCCATCTTCTAATCTGTTCCAGCGGTCCCTAGCTCTGTTTTCTTTTGCCAGTACTATACTGATTTTATCACAGTAATTTTATAGTATCATTTCAGGTCAATGCTTGTGATATCTCCTGCCTTGTCTGTGTTACCCAAAACTGCCTTTGCTATTCTAGGTCTCTTATGGTTTCAGATAAATTTTAGGAATATTTTCCCTAGTTCTGTGAGGTATGCTAATGATATTACAGTTGATATTGCATTAAATCTATATAACAATTTTGAGAGTATGGCTTTTTTAACTGCATTGATACTTTGATCTATGAGCAAGAGAGCAAGAGATATCTTTGCATTTTCTGATATCCTGTATGATCTTCTTTTTGAGAGTACTGTAATTTCCGACATATACATCATTCACTTCTTTCATTGTGTTTTCTTTGTTTCTTTCCTTGTTTGTTTGTTTGTTTCTTTCTTTTTATTTATTTATTTATTTATTTATTTATTTATTTATTTATGATTTTTTGTGGAATTGGGGATTGAACTAAGGGCCTTGCGCTTGCCAGGCAGGCACTTGTGCCCCTGTGCTATCTCCCAGGCCCCTTGTTCTGTTTTCTGATGTCAGAATTCACTTTTGTAAATTTTCCTATTAAAACTTCTTTCATTGTGTCCTACAGGTTTCAGTATGTTGTATCTGGTTTTTGTTGTTGTGCTGTTATTGTTTAATTGTAGATATTGTTTAATTTCTTCTTTAATTACATCTGTAGCCCATTGGCTAATTAGGGGGATAATTTAATTTCCCTGTGCTCATGGAGCTCTATGGGTTCTTTTGCTGCTGACTCCCATTTTCATTTCTCTATCATCAGATACTTTACACAGGATATTTCCAGTTCTTTTGCATTTACTTAAGCAAATCCTGTGCACTGATATATGGCTGTTTTACAGAACATCCCTGTGCAGCTTCGAAGAATGTGTTTTCTCATGTTGTTGGGTGGAACACTCTGTAAATATCCATTACGTCCAGTTGTTCACAGGTATGGATCAGTTCTGATATTGCTTTGGTGACCTTTTGTCTAATTGATCTATCTGTCACATTGAGGTTCTCAGGTACCCCATTTCAATTGTGTTATTCATCATTCAATTTTTTTGTCTATTAATATGTCTTATATAATAGTTCACTATTTCTATATTTGGAGTATATACATTTATGGTTGCTATCTCTTTCTTTCAAAGGTTTTCCCTAAACAAATATATTGTGACCTTCTTTGTCTCTTTTGAGCATTCTTGGTTTGACGTTCAAATTGTGTGCAAACAATGTAGAGACCCCAGTTTTTTTCTGGGTTTCTGTTTCATGGAGTATTGTTTTCCATCCTTTGACTTTTAATATACAAAGTTTTTTTATTTTTTTGTTAAGTGTATTTCTTGTATGCAGCATATTGTTGGATCTTGTTTATTGATCCACGCTGCCAGTCTGTGTCCTTTGATTGGTGAAGTGAAGCCATTCACATTGATGGAAAACAGCTGATACGTGTTAACTTGTCCTTGTCATGTTTTCCCTCCTATTGGTGCTATAATTTTCCCATTTCATTGCTTGCCCTGATTGGTGGTATCTTTCTGTTGTTGTTCTTGGAATCGCAGTAATTTTTACCTCTGTCTAGAATAGCTTTCATTACCCTTTGTAACGTTCCTTTGATGATCATGAATTTCTTCAATTATTCTTTTTCTTTAAACAGGGTCTCACTACACAACTCAGAGGCATAGCGATCCTCCTGCTTCCTGCCTCCCAAGTGCTGGGATTACAGGTGCATGCCACCACACCGGGACTCCGTCACTGGCTCAGCGTGCTCAGAAACGGGGCCGGTACAGCAGGTGGGAACGAGAACTGAAAACTGGCCCCTGCACTTCCCTAAGCAAGTGTTTAGTCCACAGAGCTATACCGCTGGCCCTTTCAACTATTCTTTTTCCTGGAAGTATTTCACTTCTCCATTAATTTTGCGTAGTAGTTTTTCAGGGTGCATCAATCTTGGTTGCAAGTTACTTTCTTTCAGGACTTGAAACACTTTCCTCCATGCTCTTGTTGACTTATTTATGTGAAGAAAACTGATGGTTCTGATTAGCTTTCCTTTTATAGGTGATCTGTTTGTTTTCTCTAACTGCTCTTAATATTCTGTTCTTGTGCTGAGTTTCTGGGAACTTGATTATTATATGTAAGGGTATAGGTTTATTCAGTTTCAGTTCATTTTAATTCTCTATTACTCACTTTTTTCTATGTCTGATTCTTTTCTCATGCTTCAGAAATTTTCTGCTATTACTTCTACAAGTAGTACTTTTATGTCTTTTGTGTTCATCGCTGCTTTTTCACTGACACCAATTATTGTGGCAGTAATTTTCTCTGCATCATGTTGCAGTTGATGAACTGTCAATTGCTTATTTCTTGCTGCTTTCAACAAACCTTTTCTTTCATGGTTGCTAGCCAAGATCCTGCCGTCAAGGCTTGAAAGTCTGTCCTCCATTTTGTCCAAGTGGTTTTACTAAGTTTAGTGGAAAGTTTAACTTCACAGATATTTGTTTGTATCTGTCTCATGCATTCTGTTTCCTATATTTGTCACTTACAATTTCCATCTTCTTCCTATCATCATTCAGCTTTTATCTACATCTACCCTAGAGTTGCTGAGCAATTCCCTTATACATGTTGACTTTCTTTACCTGAGATGTTTTGCGATCTGAATTCCTCTATAGCGCCTATGGATCTGTTTCTTTACTCTGGTTGCCATCATTCCAGAGTTGTCAGGTTGGTTTCTGCCATTTTTCCCTATCACGTTGTTACCCAGAGGTGTTCTGGGTGGCCTGGAGGTCTGAGGTCACATTTTGCTTCTGTTTCAAAAGTTTTTATTTTCATGTGTATTGATCCTTGTAGTTTTTCTAATAGGTTGCTTTATCGTTAGTACCAAGGCCTCTCTGGGAAAGATTCCTTTTTCAGGATATCTTCTGGGTGTAAGGGGTTCTTGGCTTATGTCTGTCCCAAGATTCTGACTTTCTAATTAATTAAGAATGAGACACTGTTATCCATTTGGCAGGCTGTTGGTGCTGGAGTATGGTGAGGTTATTACCCTGTAATATCCCAGCATTGCTACAGAAATGAGAACAACTGATTGAAACAGATATGGCACCCTCACTAAGGTAGTATAATTAGCACTGATTATAGCGTTAAGCATAGTTTAGAAACTGACAAATGTTTTTAGCTATTAATGTTACATCTTTAACCATAGAAGCAAAATCTAGTTCCATAATGGAACCAATTATAAATCGGAAGCTTGTAAGCAAAGAGTTTCCACTTGGTAGAGTGGTTTTATGCTGTGGTGGGGAAATAAAAGGAAGATAATGGAGAGAGCAGTGATATCTGTAAATGAAGTTGAAGATGACCTGGAGTACGAAGGATGATGACTCAAGCTTTTGGAATCTCAAGAAGAAGACAGAAGAGGAAGAATGAAAGTGTTGAGCCAGGCATGGTGACACATGCCTGGAATCCCAGCACTTGGCAGGCTGAAGCAGGAGGATTAGTGCAGGTTTGAGATCAGCCTGGGCTACAAAAGTGTGCTCATGGCCAGGCTGAATTACATAGCAAGACCCTGTCTCAAAAAGGCAACAAACAAACAAACAAACAAAACAACAGAATGAAACTGTAAACAAATTGACTAGAAAAATCAGAAAGAGTACTCACATTCTGATAGGATTAAGGCTAGAGAGAGAAATTGAGGAAAGAGGGAAAGAAGACAAATTGATTACAACAAAAATATGCATAAAAGACCAAAGTGAAAGAACAAAAAAAGAAAGAGAAAGAAAGAAAGAAAGAGAGACAGAGAGAGAGAGAGAGAGTAGAAAAGGAAAGCAAAGCAAAGCAAAGCAAAACAAAACAACCCAACAAATAAAGAAGGAAAATAAAATAAAATTTAAAAAAATTCCTCTGGTGTCTACCAAGAGTTCTAAACTCCCAGATTGCACTGCCAAGCATGCAGCAGAGTTCATGCTGGATTCAAGGCTAATCCTGCCCTCCAGATGTGAGGCCTGGGCCCAGAATCTTCAGCCAGTACTGTCTGTATGTCCTTTAGTGACCTCACACTCCTGCCTGTTTCTCTTGGTAGTGCCTCTCAGATCAAGGGCTTGTGCCCATTGGCTCCTGGTCCTTCCTCAGCCTCCTGGCCCTCTGTATCCTTCTCTCCCACTGGCTCATCTCTGTGCTTCAGGTCATTTACTGTAGGGTGGGGTGGGAAGCTGTGATGTGGTCTGGACCCCTGCTCCTGCTGTTAGAGTCCAAGACTGGTCAGTCCCGCTTCTTGCTCCTTTCCTGAGGTGGACTATTAACCTTCCACTCTGTGACAACCCTCACTCACCTCTTATAGCCTGTAACTTCCCTGGGCAAGATGGGGGTGGGGGTAGCTGTGGGTCCCTTTTTCCTCTCAACCCCGGCTGCAGCCTAGAGACAGCTCAGGCTATACTGCCCTGAAGGGCCAGGCTGTGTGACTCCATCACTTCTCTCACCACAGGTCAGGGAGAAGGTTATCTATGCCACTTATGAAGCACCCTTGAAATCCTTAATCTTAGCCGGGCATGGGGGCTCACGCCTGTAATCCCAGCACTCTGGAGGCTGAGACAGGAGGATCGGTGTGAGTTCGAGACCAGCCTGGGCTACAAAAGTGAGCTCAAGGCCAGCCTCAACTGCATAGCGAGACCCTGTCTCAAACCTGGCAATTCCAGTTAACACTCTGCTACACAGAAAGTGAAGAAAAGATAAAAGAAAAGAAAAATATTAAAAAAGGAAAACTGGCCAATCATTAGGGAGGGAGCTGTTCACATGCGCAAATTTTACTGTCAGACTCTGCAGTGTCTTCCTTGTGGAAGACGACAGAAGAAGCAGGAGACCTATCCCATGTATGTTGTATATGGGTTAATTTAGCCTATTTTCATATCTCCTCCTCCTCCTTTTTTTCCTCCTCCTCCTCCTCCTTTTCTTCCTCCTCCTCCTCTTCTTTCTTCTTCTTTTTTTTTCTTCCCTTAAGATTCCAGGCAGTGGTCTCGATCTGGCCACCCCCAGAAGCTGGGTGGGCTGGCTGGTCGTTGTAATACATCCTTCACCCATGCTTAGCTTTACCTACTCATCTCTCATGCCAGACTGATCTCAGTTTCCGGATTTGTGCCCCTCCCTTTTTATCAAATTACTTGTGTTTTAGTGAATTTCTCTGAGGAGCTCTGATTCATGCTCCTCCTCTATTCAGCCATGGTGTCTGCTCTCAAGCTTCTGTTTTTATAATTTTACTACAACCATGCCTCAAGAGATTGTAAGAAGAGAAAGAATTCCCTGTAATAGCTCTCTATAAACGTTGAAGCCATTTATCTTCCAAGTCATAATGAGCCCGTTTCAGAGAAGCCTTTGAACTTGCTTGTGGCAAGTGGCAACATTAAGGAGCAGGTCTGGCAAAGGGCTTTTGAACTCCTGGCAAGTGGAAACCTCGGTCCCAACAAATCATGGGGAAGGCTCAGGGCAAAAGCGCAGCAGCAGGAGAGCACTTCCGTCCATACTTCAGAAACAGCGACGGATCTACGTGAGCCTTCATGATTTTACACATTTTAATCAACTGTCAAGAAGTCCTCAGACATGGAAAAAAGTAATTCTGGTATTGTTCAGGGAAGTTTCTTTTTTTTTTTTTTTTAACTGAATATTGAATCCCATTATTAATTAAGAAAGCAATTTAGGGGATCACAACCAGCACTATAAATAATGAAATGCAAGAGAATACATGGAAAAATATTAGTGATAAACCCAGAATTAAGGATAAATGACTTGCGAAAACTGTACTTCATATGCATGGTTTTCATTTCACTTTATTTTTTTGTTTGTTTATTTATTTATTTATTTATGGCCCGATCATTCTGCCCTGAGTGTGGGGCTGGCACAGCATGTGGTGCCCGGGATCGAACTTCGGTCCCTGCAGTTGCCTTAGCAGGAGTTTTAGAGCGCTGAGCTGTCTCTCCAGCCCCCATATGCATGGTTTTGTTTGCTTGTGCTGCAAAATTTCTTTCTCTCAGCCAGAAAAGAAAGTGGAAAAGCACTAGTTTGAGGGGAGTATGTTATCACAGCTAGGGAGGCAGAGGGGACACAAAGGGCTTTGGATCTCAGGCCCAATCTAGAGAATGTGCAGGATTATATAGTCCACTTCATCTTTCCAAAGCAAGAAAATACATTAGGGCAAAGTTGATGGCATAGATTTGTTACCCTAGGACATTTGTGTTAAATAGATAAATTCTAATAGCTGCTAAACAATTTCTTTAATTTTCCGCTTTACCACCAAACTCATATTTACCACTATGAAAGTTTAGCAATAACAACAAGGTATGTGCACATATAAAACTGGTAGAGGAGATTCATTCTTTTGACAGAGATAAAGGATTGCATTGTCTTTTATCTCAGCTATTACTTAAGCCTTCAGGAAGATTCCATAAAAATTATCAACTCTTGCCTTTAACCTAATTACATCATGCAGTGAAAGAGTCACTTGAATTAATGTTAGCTAATCATCTCCAACTGTTACACCTGAGGTGGAGGAAAGTACAAAATATCAGCTTATAACACATCCATTAGAGATAGCTCCACAGCCAGTTCATTTAGTTCACAGGAGTTCAATTGCCAGCTCTCTGAAGGAAACAGGTACTGGGCAGTTGGTGACAATGACATCATCCTTACGGTTTGGTGTTTTACAAAAGGTTGTAAAATATGCCTGAGTTAATTTCTATGAAGATGGATGTGGCAATTTTAACTTCTGATCAGACACGACCCAAAGCCTCAGAAGAAAGCCTGAGTATTCCAGAGTGCATGTCCAAACCAACTCGTCAGTGTGAAGAAGGCCTGTATCCGTCTGCATTGCCCATGTGGCAGTCACTCGCCACACAGGACTGATGTGTATATAAAATGTGACCAATGTGACCATAAACATGCATTTTAATTTATTCAATTAAAAAAATAAATATCTGCTAACATAGCACAGTTCTGGAATGTTTAACTGTAATGCTAACTGAAAACTAATGAAAAATCTTGCTTCTCTTTTAATGCCCAATGTATTAGTTACTTTTTGCTCGTTGCTGGGACAAATACCCGACACTCAAAATGAAGGAAGGAAAGGTTTATTTAGCTCACAGTTCGTGGAGGTTTCAGTCCATATTCGGTTGGCCCAAGGCTGAGGGGAGCAGGGCGGAGAGCATCCAGTTCATGGCAGCAGAACAGCAGCAAAATGGTGGCAGAGGCAGCCAACCAAACAGGGCAGCAGAGCAGCAGCACCAGCTCGAGCTCTAGTCTGTTTCTCTGTCTCTCTTTATATTACATTCAGGCTCTCCGCCTTAGCTCCTGCCATAGGCTACACCCATAGTCCCAGAAGTACTTCCACCCATAATCCCATCAGTACTAAAACTCATAATCCCAGGGATCAAGGATCAAGTCTCAAACTCTAGAACTCCGCGCCCAATGACTCCATGAGGCTTTGGGGGGACAACTAGACATAAGCCATAACACCCAAGAAATAAAACCACTCTTTTATAATAAACTGGCTCTTGTCTCCACCTTACCTCTCGTTCTCTTTATGTCTTTTCCTTTGCATTTCCTAATAATGCTCTACACACAGTAGGTACTCAATACATGTTAGTCATTATTACTACTATAATTACTGCCTCTTACCTACATTTCTTGATAATCCTTAAAAATATGCATTTGCTGAGAGTTTGGGAGGAGCTATTGTGCTCAACTGAAACACGAAAGTTATTATTTTGGACAATATTTTTCAAATCACCAACTGAAGTTAGTGTGTCATAAAAAATCAATTTAGAAGAATATAAGTTGACTTACATGAATTTGTTTTTGTCACCAGTGTTTACAGCTGAAGTTTTCTCTTTAAGTATTTTGAAATTAACATAGAGTAGATGGTAGGTGGGTACATTTTTCAGTTGATTTTCTCAGGCCTTTGACCTCCTTGGGGCCCAAGCTTGTCTGTTTACTAAATGAAGAGTTGCGGAGCCCAGGTGTCACAGAGAGAGCACAACAGAGACTTGATACTTGATGATCACTTAACAGAGAAAGCATGCTGGGAGGAAGAGGGAAGTTACTTCAGTGCCTTGAATGTATATGTCACTCCAAAATCCATACATTAAAACTTTAACATTGGCAATATTAAGAAGTAGGAAGAGAAGCAAGAAGAAAAATTTAAGATATTTTGAAGGCAAATGGTGATATTCAGTCATATGTCCAATCTTGCATTACTATCTTTGCTAATCTGAGCAACAGCTTTGATGATAAAGATGGATAACATACCAATCATTGTTAATCGGTTATTCTTGGTTTGAAAATCTGGAACATATGAATTGTTGTATGTTACCGTGTTTCTGTCTGTGTTTCTGATTTTTGTTCTTGCTTTCATTTTTATTCTTCAAAATAAAATAAAATTATAGTTAGAAGAAAAGAGGAGAAGTAGAACCACTGGGAAGTAAGTCATGAGGGCTTTACCCTGATGAGTGAGTTACTCCATTTACAAGACAGGCTTCAAAGAGATTTCATCTCTTCTGGTAGGTGAGGGCACAGTATCAGTCTCTTTCAGAGGACACAGGGTCCAATGCCGCCATCTTGGAAGCAGAGATCAGATCCCCACCAGACACTGAACCTGACAACAGTTTAACCTTGGACTTCCCGCTCTCCAAACTATAAGAAATAAATTTCTATTGTCTATAAATTGCTCAGTCTTATGTGTTTTGCATAGCAGAATAGAGACAAAGACAGATATGGAGGAGACTATGCCAAAATGAAGAATTTAATAGAAGGCTACTTGATTCCAATTAACTTTGGCCATGTATAAAGTTACAACCTGTCCTCCTGCATGATTTAGTTTCTGTTATGAATAGCCATTAAGGATTTTAAAGGTATTTGCATATTGCAACAGTCCCATTCTTTTGAAAACAAAACGTATGTTAAAGTACATTTGTCTGGAAATAGATCATATTCTAAGTCATGAACAGTAAGTAATTAGTAATCACAGTTTTACCCAGCTTTTGAGAAGGAGAGGATAAAAATCAGCTGAGATGGGGTTGAATCATCCTTTTCTTTAGACTTCACAACACTACTCTGAGTACACATGGTAATTACATCTGGAAGATCATAAGTCAACACTATTGAAAGTTAATTAAAACCAGAAATGTGAGTACAGGAATAAAGCCAAATTTAGAATACTGGAGTCTATTTCCATTTTTGTATATAGTGCTTAATTATTTTATCCCAATACATTTCATTTAATTTATTTTAAAAATATGTGATTTATGAAACAGATAAAAATTTAGTCATCAATTTAAATACTCTCCAGTAGTATTGGAAGAAAACTCTGGTTCATAGTGGGTAGAGCTATGGAGAATTCACCTTTGGCCAACACCTCTATGACTCATCTTTCAAGAAACATTGACTTCTTCATCTGGTTGGAACCTACATGAAATCTTGATCCTTGTTCGTATATCCTTTTCCCAGCTATGTTGCATTTTTGTTAAAAAAAAAAAAAAAAAAGAATAGAATTTTTTTCAATATTTAGAAAGTTCTAAAACATGAAACTGCCCCTACTCTCCCATATTCTATAGAAAGCTAAAGAGAAGAGAAAATTTCATGTGTAAAGAAAGAAAATAGGTAATCTCAAATACAGGAAGTTCTTACACCAAAAAAATACGTTAAGATTAAAGGTGCTAGAAATAGAAGAAAATAGCTCAAATGATCTATTTGGTTCTTGGTCTTATTCAACTTGTTTAATTTTCAAAGATCTTCCTTGAAGATGCATTACACAAAACTATACAGACACGGTGACAACCTTTACCCTCACCAAGAGTTTCATTTTTCTCTCAGTAGCTCAGACTAACACACGTGCAAGAAATAGCAGAGGAGAATGAGGATCAGACACCACAGCACCACTATCGTGATCTAGAAGGGGACAGGAGGGTCCCTGCACAGAGTCACAGGGCCCAATGCCTTCCAACCATGGGCAGCAGAAGGATAGGCAGGTAGGGACCTATGAGTGACTACAAAGGAAGTCTCGTTCTGGTCCCCTGCTTTGTATAAATCAAATCAAGGTCACGGATAAATCATATTTATTTACTGCTTCTCATGGTCCCATTTTATATTGGAAACCTTCAAATGACAATGCTAAGCTGATTCACAGATCTAGTGACTTTGAATAATACATCTCAGAAATGCTAGTAGAGAGAAAGATTTTAAAAGTGCACAGCATGGTGATAGCAACATAAATGAATAAATTGCAGTCTTAGAAAGTCATGAAAGAGTGGATTTCAAGGGTCTTTAATTTAAAAAAAATGCACAAGCTATTATATAAGATAATTAGCTACATGTAGTCATTAAGTTTTCTTAACCAATGTCAACAAATAAAAAATATAAGTGTTAATAGGCCCTTTTGCTTATATATAAGTACATGTGCTTACTATTTCATTGTCCCTTCACTAGGTGATGAAACAGTAGAATTCCAGCCCTCAGCCCTGCACCTCAGAGAGCTGACTTTTGGTGGAAAGAAACACCAAGTGCCATGGAATCAACAGACATGGCTCCAAAGACACAGCATTAATTTAAATACCACTGAAAATGTGAAGGGGCTGCCAGCTATTGGGAAAATGCCTTGGAAAAAGGCATGATGTGCATAGGAGGTGCTATTATGAATGCCTTTTGCAAGGCCCAGCCAAATAGCTCAGCAGATTAAAGCGGCTACAAGCAGATGCAAAGTCAGAAGTTCAGTTCCCAGGCCTACCATGCTGGCTTCACCCCCAGGGCATGCTGTTACCGAAATTGAGACTGGGCATGGTGGCACATGCCTGTAATCCTAGCTCTTGTGAGGCTGTATACAGGTGGATCACTACAAGTCCAATCTAGTAGTGAGACCCGAAAAGCCTGTAGACAGACCCTTCCCATACCAAAAATAAGTCTTTTGTTTTTGAATTTCATTTCTTATATTGGCATATGTAACCATTTTGCTGTCTTTGGTTGCACTTCTCAGTGTGTGAGCAATCCTTATTTCTGTCGTTAGAACCAAAATAAAACACAGCTTCACCCAACTGCAAGTAACTGTTATTCTTATGTATATAGTTTATCGTGATGCTAGGATTGAACTAACGGCCTCTACATTCCCAGCCCTCCTTTTTTAGTTCTTATTTTGCAGTTGGGTCTCAATAAGTTGCTGTGGCTGGGGACAAACTTGCAGTTCTTCTGGCTCAGCCTCCCAGAGCATTGGGATCTCAAGCATGTGCCACCGTTCCCCAGCAGTGCTTGGTTTCTTCGTTTTTCCATGAGGCAATGCTTTTCAAATGTTCATAGGTGTATGAGCATGGGATTCCACTGAAGACCAAGTATGTGACCCAGTGCTTCTGGGGTAGGGCTTGCGAGTTTTGATTCCTAACAAGTACCAGGGTCATTGTGCTGGTGCTGTTCTGTGGATCACATGTTGACAGAAAAGAGTTGGAGACTGTTTCCAAGACCACTGGAGCCATGAGCATTGCTCATATGCTGAGTAAATGCTTCATGGAAACCAAGTGGTACTCTGCCATTCTGTGTAAACGTTTGTGCTTTAATGATAACCCCAAGCTCCCTTGGGTCAACAGTCATTGTAGCATACTATCCATTGTAATAAATATCAGTGACATCAAAATGCTTGTGTTATAAGTGATGAAGCACAGAATCCAATGAATCAATGATTGAATTGTCCTAAATGCCCAGCGTGTTCTGAGCCAGTTTACCAGATCTGAAATTATCGTACAACACTGGAATATCACATCCGGCCTGCACCAGCACTATGACAGCCCCCAGAAGCGACAGCCATCCCAGCCTTAGACATGAGGGGTTAGACATAAGGGATGAGGGGCAGTGACTTCTTGCAAAATCATCTGCAATAAGCACTGTTTACCCTGAAGTTAGCTACTTTAGAAATCATTAACCCCAGACAATGTTTTTTTTTTTTTCCTATCTGTTATTAACTTTTGGACCAAATCTAGTCTAGCAGTACACTTTTCAATGGTTGTTTTCACCTGACAACACAAAGTAGCATGCCTACTATGGTCTTGCCATGACCTAGGAAGCTAAGAGAAACTGGAACTTAATTTTGTAAAAGGAATGCATAGGTTTTAAACGTTCCTTCTTAGAATAATAGTCTGACAGGACAAAATATGCAACCAGTGGTCCCAGTTACACAGTCTTATTCATTTTGGTCTGGTTTGCCTTTGGAGGGATTTATTTTGGTTTGTTTGGGGAACATATGAAGCAGCTTCCTAGTGGCTGGCAGAAATACTCTGAACTCTCTGTTCCAACTTTTTCCAAGATGCTGAATTTCTATTTCCCATTTGACATGTACCTATAAGTAACAGACCTAAAACTAGGTAAACAAATAGATTGTATAAAAATTTGGGCTACTTAACAATACTATGCATCACTGTCTCTGAACTTATAGGTTTTTTTTTTTTTTTGAACTTATAGGTTTAAGAAAATAAATTCACAAGAATAAAGGAAATGCCAGGCACGGTGGTGCACGTCTGTAATCCCAGTATTTGGAAGGCTGAGGCAGGAGGATCAGTGTGAGTTCGAGACCAGCCTGGGCTACAAAAATAAGCTCAAGGTCAGCCTGAACTACATAGTGAGACTCTGTCTCAAAAAGACAAAAAAAAAAAAAAAAAAAAAAAAAAAAAAAAAAAAAAAAAAAAAAAAAAAAAAAAAAAAAAAAAAAAAAAAAAAAAAGACTAAAGGAAATACCTACTTTCAAAACAAATTTTCTTCTGTTTATAAGTTATTGGTGCATGCATATACCCCTGACATAGCTATTATTCTACTGTGGTGTTACTTTTTCAGTTATCATACATATTTTACTATAAATCATTGATTAGCATTCTATAAAATTTATTCTTATGATTCTTCAAATTTTTATTTTATTTATTTTAGATTTATTGGACACAGGATCTCACTATGCCAGTGGTTCTCAACCTTTCTAATGCCATGGCCCCACAATACAGTTCCTCAAGTTGCGGTGACTCCAAACCAAAAAATAATTTTGGTGGCTACTTCAAAACTGCAATTTTGATACAGTTATGATTCAGAATGGCTTTAGGCCACCCCTGTGCTTTGGTCGTTCGACCCACACCGGGGTAACGACTCACGGGTTGAGAACCGCTGCTGACTATGCACTTCAGACTCATAGCAAGCCTCCCGCTTCAGCCTCCCCAGCTTTGGGGTAGCAAGTGTGCACCACCTCACACGATTTCAGAGCAGGCACAGCACGCAGTACTAGAGATCAAACCCACGTGCTTGAGATTGGCAGGCAGGCGCTTAGACCCCCAAGCCATCTCCCCAGCCCTCTTATCTACATTTTCCTATGAAATAATATTTCATAGCCATTTTTAAAATGTTGACATGTTAAAACTGTACTGTGTGTATTGATAGTTACTTTTTATGAGGTAAATCATTAGGAATACATAAATAAAGCTGCCAATGTATTTCTGGTTTTTTATGTCTTTAGAATTTTTATTTTTTAATTTTTAAAATTACTTTTAATAAGAAATAACAATATATAACAATGTGACACTTTCAAAACACATTAGTAGCACTTTTCAATATTTGATACATGCATATTGTTGTCATCCTCTTATACAGAGCACAGGGTGTAGATGTTATAATTTTTCAAATCATTATTGATACAACAAAATTTCTGCTCAGTGAACTAAGAGAAAGTAGTTGTATATGTAACCCAATGTTGGGTAATCTCAGTGGATTGGCTATTGGTAAAACTGGCAATGTTGGAAGCTGGCTTAAATGCCAGTGTATTTTTGTTTTAAATAAAAAGTCCAAATCTGAGCTTAATGCATACAGTAAAAGAGAATAAAAATACTTAAACCATGATACTGACAAACTGGTTTATTCATGCTCATTAACTATAGATTCCATTAAGCATACATGTCCTAAAGAACAAGAGAAATAATGAATAATGTATGTACCACTGTCACTTTCTGGTAGGAGGCGTCATCTACCTCCTTTACTTCTCCAAGTAAGGATTACTCATTTCCTCTGACATCTTCAAATGTTTTTCTAAACTTCAGGTGACATAAGCTGCTACAGCGCTAACTTTTCAAACTGTACCAAAAGACTACAGGTCCGAAGCATCCGGCGCTGACCTTGCTTTGACACAACAGAGAGCTCCTGTTGGCCGAGGCTTCCAGTGCTCCCATTAGAAAGCAGCCTATGTGAGGCTGCCAACGAGCAACCCATTAAAATATATTAAGCAATCATTCATCTCCCTTAATGGTCCAGCTATAAATATTCGCTTCCTGCTGAGGTCGGTGTGTGTTTTAGCTGTAGAAACTGTGAATTATTTTGGACAGCAACTGTCGTTTGCATGCCCTACTTTTATTACAAGAGAAATGAGGTAGTATGCAGGGGGAAAAAAGTCTAGAAAACAGAGAAAAAAAACATAGAAAAGCCAGTTATTGAAGCTGACAGAATCCTTTACCAGATTTGAATTTGGGCAACAATGTTTTTTGGTGTTTTCCTTTAAAACTACTACTGCATAGCAGTTGAATATAGCTTTTGAGAAGTTTTGCTATAGCCAAATGAACTCAAGGTGATGCTGAGTGTATTTTTTTCTTGCTCCTTTATTAAATATTCCCTTTGTTCTTTTGTATTAATAATTTAAATTGAAGTGGCAATACCTCTGCATTTAAAGCAGAACACTTTCAGGATTATAAGGACATCTTCATGAGAGCAAAGACAATGAAACTTTTGGAATCAAATCTGAAGATAATTGCACTGGGTCACCTCCAGCACAATTTTATCTACTTATCTAGTAGTTTACCTTGTGTTCAACTTATGTTTTGGTTTAATCAATTCTTCCCATAGAAATTATTAGAAGTTAACCTCTTGCGTTATCTGTGCATATAGTCAATGGACACATCCTACCTTGTTTCATGTTACATGTTAATAGTTCTTATGTGTGCCAGGTTTTATGCTTCAGTTGGGACATAGTGAACACGTATAACCTTCCTACAAGAGTTCAGCCTGCTGGGTAGGTACATTGTCAATTGGTGCCATGAATATGATGCCACGTAGTAACTTATGGGGTACCACGGTTGTAGACAGAAGTCTCAAATCATCGAAGTTTCAAGAGATGACTCGCTGGAAGGCTGGAGGGAAGGTAAGGCAAAGAAGCATGTCTCGGTATGAAGATACAAGTGTGCACAAAGCTTCTACACAGACAGATTAGAGTCACTCAGGGAACTAAGAGTCCATTTTGTCTGTGCAGTTGGTAGTACCTAGCAACTGGAGCAGGGATGGAAAGCATGCACATAGACAATCAAACCAGGAGAAAAAGGAGGTTCAAGGTAACGGAAGGGGTCGGCTGTGTGGCAGTGACACATTGTTCAAAGAATTGGGTTCTGGTTGATTTAGCACCAGTGCCATTTGTCCTAACAAAGTGTCTTATAAATCTATCTATCTATCTATCTATCTATCTATCTATCTATCTATCTATGTATCTATCTATCTATCTATCTTTTTAGGACTGTGTTTTAGGAGTCTAGAAAGAGA
The DNA here is from genome assembly GCA_004027025.1 of Myocastor coypus. Lineage (NCBI taxonomy): Eukaryota > Metazoa > Chordata > Mammalia > Rodentia > Myocastoridae > Myocastor > Myocastor coypus. The sequence continues at coordinate 113,003 of PVJA010001075.1, read as the reverse complement.
TATACCAAGTTATTCTTCTATCCCCATAAACACTAAGGACACAACATTTCCATGTAGATGGCCCAGGGGAATCTATTGCTGTCCCTTTCCTGATAAAAGTAAAAATGTGGTCACTGGAGTGAGCAAAGAATGGGAAAAGGTACTAAGAAGAGGAGGAGCAGACAAGAGATATATGGTGGTAATTACAGCAGAGATTAGCTATTCACATTGTTTAAACTAAGTTTTAAAATTCTACAATAGCTCAAAGGTTGAGTCTCCAAAATTGGACAGAGATTTCAGTACTGAAAAATGAGGAGGAAAATGGAAGTAAGGAATGAACAAGAAAAGCTTGGATCTGCGATTAATTAAAAGAAAATGAATTATAAAAGGTTTTTAAAAGAAAGGCAAAACCTTTCATCAAGAAAAAATGGTAACACGTTGGAGTGGACATGAAGACAAATGACCATGCCTAGTATTAGTAGGAATGTAAGTTAGAATGTCTATTAAGAAAATCATCATGGATATTACTCAAAGTACAAAAATGAAACTACCACATGGTCCATCAACACTGCTTCTTAGTTATATATCCAAAGGAGATAAAGTTGGTATCTTGCAGAGAGACCTGTACCCCTCAATTTCTTTCAGCAGTATTCACAGCAGCCAATACACAGCACAGCAACAGTCAGTCTGTGTGAGCATAAGCGAGTAAAAATTTACAAAACTACATTTGTACAGATGCATATTGAAAGCTGTACTTTATTTCCATTCTCACCTCCTTCCACCTTCCTGCTCCAGGTTGTTGCCAACTTCGCAAACTCTACAACACAACATGACACTGTGGTTCTATAGGAACACACATAGCTGCTGAAGACGTTGCACAAATTGGGATTCTCAAACATAGGAGTTTAATTTGCAATTTTTAAGAAAAATAATGAACTGATCCAGCACTCCATTTCACTGGTCATTGAAATAGTGATGATAAGGTTGGGTTCTGACCTAAATATCCAGTGTCATACCAAGTAACGGTAGAAGACACAGCTGCAGCTACAGTAGGCACATTGGGAGCCATCCCAGAACGTAGGTCAGGAGCCGCACAGCACTCTGGTTCCTGACATTCTGGCACTCCTAGGGTCTCCCTGAAGTTTCATCCTTTGAGCACAGTGCTGAGGGAGTAAGAAGATATAACAGAGCAACATTAGATACTATCTTGTTCTGAGCATGTTTATTCAGGTTTCTTGCATTCATTTATCTATTTATTTTTTAAACTTTTTTGTGCCTGGCTCTGCCTGCCCTGGAGGAGAGGCTGGTGCAGCACGTCGTGCTGGAGATGGAGCCACCCCTCAGGTTGCGGAAGCTTGCCTGAAGAGGCTCTTTAGACGGCTGAGCTATCCTGCCAAACCTGTTGCATGAATTTAAATCTAGATCCTAAACTTCAAAATTTTTATACAAAGTCAAATCTACTCAACTGCATCTGTTTTATAATATTTTCTAACTTATCCTTCACTTGTTAGGAACTTATCTCTTCTTTTGAATTCTTACAACAGATATAAATTTTATGCTAATTTGTAACTTAATCGTTAGTATTTCTTGTGGGATTTAAAATTGATGTCTGAAGGAAGACTATGAGCTATGAAAGGAAAGGAAGCATATCCTATCCCATGAGGTCAGTAGTTTATAGCCCTGGCACTGAGAGATATTTATTGACTGCCTGGCTGTTCTAAAGAAAAGATATTTTTGAAGTAAAACATTTTATTCAATAAAAGATTTCCTTGTCTGACAAAAGGATAGGGAAATGCAGTTCATTTCAGTCTAACTCAATAATCAATGTGAAGGGAAAGACATCTAAGAGTTTTAACTTAGTAGGCTATTGTGTCTGTTATGTATTCTTTTTAAAAATTACATTTCTTTTAGTTATTTGCATCCTATAAGTAACTACTGAGTTTGTTTTCTCTTTCCAAAATCAGAATACATTCTTTTACTGGATTACTTATTTTCATCAGATACATGGATGTACCTTTGGTATAGGTAGATTTAATATGTTCTACAGCCATATAAATTGTTAAAACTAGATTTATTTTCCCCCCACAAGTTGCTTTTCTGGGCTTTCTCTTTTCTGTATTTTAGGAAAGGGTCTACAGGGTGTTCAAGGTCTCACTACTAGACCAGACTCATAGTGATCCGCCTGTTTATAGCCTCCCAAGATCTGGGATTACAGGTGCGCGCCACCATGTCCAGTCTCAATGCCCTCTCATTGCAAGCCCAGCAGTGGTTCTGGTCATCTGCATCTGACAGCAGGCACTTTAATCCGCTGAGCTATTTGGCCAGCCCCTGGATTTAAAAATATATATATGAATATTTAAAAGATATTCATCAAGGATTTTAGTCCTTACATTTTATTTTTTACATAACTGGTTTCACAGAAAGTCTGTTTTCATACAGTTAGGAGCTTCATGCAGTAGGGTGATAGAATTCTCAATTATTCCAGAATGCAGCTGTTATGCTTCTTAGAATCTATGGCAATGTATCTTTTCTGTAAGCAAGATGTATGGATTTCCTTTGAATAACAATGGTAACTAGAAATAGCATAAAATGGCTTCAAGGTGTCACAAGGACTCATCAGATCCATTGTCCTACAAGCTGCCCCATCAACGTTTAAGGCTCTTGAATACTGAAAAATTATGACTTGTTATTTAGGCATTGCTTGATCCTTGGGGGAGGAGGAAGAAAAAGAAAGTAATGTGTTGGACGGTAGCCAGGAACCATCAATTAAATCATTCTAAAGGGGGAAATTTCTAGAAGACTACACATGGGAGGCCAGGCCTAAAAATGGCTCACCTCACTCATAGTTGTACATGTGTGCACATTACATGTAAAGGAACCTCAGAAATAGAGACCTGCATCTCTTAAGTGAAATTGGAAGAAAAGTATTAACAGACTCTGTCACATGAATTATTTTCCATGACACAAAAGCATACATTCATAAATCTAATAAATATCTGTAAAGTCTCTGTTCTTTCTTGTTTATAGCCTAATTGGGGGAGAACATATTAATTAAATATTTATAAACATATAATTATAACCTGAAGTGAGTACATGAAACAAAATTAGAGTATTTGGAGAATTTAAAACAAGTATTTAAGAGTAAAGGATCAGGTGAAGCAGTTCTTAGGGAGAGACCCTTGAGCCATCTTCTGAAGATAAATTCATGAGAGCTGTCATATCCTATCATTTGCTATAAAGCAGTCGCCCTTTTGTACAAAGTCATCTTTTCAGATTTGCAATAAGGACATGAAAATAGCAACCTCATATGAGAAGTACACATCCATATCTCCCGTTACATGGGTCCTGTTGCATGATTTTCTACAAGGCTGGAAACCAGCACGTATTCAGACCTGGCACCCAAATGATGCTTAAAACAACCACCCATTATCTAAAATCCAAAAGATGAGTCTTAAACTTTCTTGGCAACAGAGTTGGGGGGTCATGTTACTCAAGTGATAAGGACTACAGGAAACATTTTGCAAGAAGTAAAGTAACATTAGCAATTCTCATAAGCAGTAAAGTTCTACAGAAAATAGGAAAGATTGTTTGATATTCAATAGAATCTCCACCCCAGGTTGCCCATGATTTAATTTTTTTGTTCTCCTCCTCCTCCTCCTTCTTTTCTTCTCCTCCTGCTCTTCTTCTTTCTCCACCTCCTTTTCCTTCTATTTTTTCTTTCTCAACCTATCCACAATCATATCTTCTTGCTACACAGCTCAGACTCATAGTGATCCTCTTGTTTCAACCTCCACAGCCCTGGGATTATAGGTGTGTGACACCACACCTGATTTTGGGGCTGGCACATGTGGTTCTGGGAATCTAATCCTGTTCCTTGCACTTGCTAGGCAAGCACTTAGACTACCGAGCTACTTCTCCAGCCTTATGTGTTGATTGGTTTGCCAATACTGTTCACAGATTCTATATTTATTGTTCACAAGAAAGCAGAGAATTACTGTTATCTATTTTTATTCTGGTTGGTCTATAGTAGAAACATCAACAGATCTTGCTTTTTTTTCTTTATGTATTTGGTATGAGGCCTCACTACACAGCCCAGCTCATACTGATTCTCTTGTTCATCCTCCCCAGCTCTAGAATTATAAGCAAGCACTACAGCACACACGGTGGGGGAAGGGAGGGCATGTATGCCAGGGACCGAATTCTGATCCCTGCACTTGCCTAAACAGGTGCTTAGTTCACTGAGCTATCCTGTCAGCCCTCATGAACAGATCTTTGATTAAGTAAGTTGTATATAGCTAAGGGGCAAAGCTGTCTATTGCTATAGGTAAAAGAGTGGAAATAACCTGAACTTCTGTATAAGATGGACCAAATCCACTCTCCTAAGTTTTTAAATAAGGCATGATACATAAGATAACAATATTCAGATAGTAAACCTGTCAGTGAAACACAGTGATTCCTGAAAATGGAGAACCCTAAGGTGAGCCCTTCAAGGAACCCTATTTACTGCCTAGAAAGAGTTTCCAGCCACGGCCAGAACAGAGCCATGGGCAGGACTCAAAGGGCTTTCCTATTTTGGGTCATGGAGCTTGGAGTTTGACAGAATCTAGAACATTTATAATTGGCAAAAAAGAGACCTAAACAGAAAAAAAAAAATTCTGGAGTCCTAGAGAGCAGCCCTCCTTGTTACTGACCTAATCATTGAAGTATACATCTGAGAGAACAGGAGAAGGCAGAACAGAAAGACTAGAGACAACAATCTGGATTTCACACCAATTTAGGAATATTTTGTCTTTGCAACAGTCACAGGGCAAATCTTCATATTTGATACATTAACATATAGAATGTTCAAAAGCAAATTCCCTTAGCATTGTATGGTATTACATCTAGACTGCAAATTGAATCCTATGCTACAGAGCTTAATTCAGAACAAATTAACAGAAAAAACAATCTGGCCATTTGCAATAAATGAATAAATAAATAAACTTAACTATATTTGAATAAAACTTAAGAATACTTAAAATATTAGTATATTACCTAAAATTAAATAAAGTACTACTTGGCATTCCATAAATATGTACGTGATATGCAAAAAAAATAGGAAACAACAATCTATAATGAAGAGAAATTAATTAGTAGAAATAAGTTGAAAAAGAACACAGACTATAGAATTAGTGTAAAGCTAATCTGAAGTTGCCACTGTTACTGTATTCTATTCATCCTAGTGGGTTAATAAAGGCTTGTGCATGCTTAGTAGAAACAAAAAGGTATAAAAACGACCCAATTGAGCTTTCAGAAGTATAAAATACAATGTCTGGCACACACACAAATACAATGGAAAAGCAGACAATAAGTCAAAAAGAACCAAAGATCAGTCACTTTGAAGATACAGTGATAGAAACTATCTAGAATAAAATATGCAAAGGAAAAGAAGAGCATGAAATTAATAGAGTATCTGTGGACTGGGACAAATTCAGACAACCACATATATTCAAATACTCTGGACTATGAATAAAAGGGTAAGAGAGAAAAATATCCAAAGGAAGGACAGTCCAGAAATTCCTAAATGTAGTGAAGAATTTAAAGGTAGAGATTGAAAAACAATATTAAACCCTATGCACAAAAGACATAGAAGCACATATTTCCAACTCAAGTCCAAGTAAGATTGTACAGAGCTGAGAATATAGAGAAAATCTTAAAAGGATCCAGACAAACAAAGATGGCAAAAGATTTCTCATCATAAATAATGTGAATCAGCAAGTAAACAACTTAAGGGTGTACCTCAAACTTTTTAGAAAAAGGAGAGTAAGCTAAAGCAAAAGCCCATCCACTGGAAGAATCCATAATGTTGAGAGGAGGAATTAATGCATTGAAGAATTTTTTAAAAATACAATCAATGAATCGAAGAGTTGATTCCTTGAAAGACTAAATAAAATTGAGAACCTTCATCCAACCTTATCAAAAAAAGGAAAGGATAGAAGGGCATCCATGCAATTAAGCATGAAGAGACAGAAGTTTCAACAGAGTGCAGAAACCCAGAAGACTGTCTATGCTTACTCTGAAAACTCGTAATAAAACGGAAAATTCAGAACTAATGGAAAGATTCTTAGTATGTGTGAGTTATCAAAGCTCTTAAATAAAGCAATGTCAATCAATGAAATTAAAGATATAATTAAAAATATAATTAGGATAAAACAAGTTAAATTGCTAAATTTCTTTTTTTATGTATTTTAGAATAGGGTCTACCGGCTCTCACTATGTAGGGTGTACTCTTAATGATTCTCCTGTTTTCAGCCTCCCAAGCACTGTGATTACAGGTATATGGCACCGCGCCAGTCTTAGTGGCCATCTCTGCTCACTCTGTGGATCAGGGCTGGTATGGAATGCCAGGGATCAAACCCTGGCCACTGAGCTCTGCCTAAGTAGGCACTGTAGTCTGCTAAGCTATCTGGCCAGCCCCAAAACTACTAGATTGAATAAGCAAATTCAATAGCATAACTGAACACAAAATCTACCCTCAGAAAGTAAAAATCTTCGTGTACATGAATGACTAAGACACTGAGATAGAAATTAGGAAACAATACCTTTCACAGTAGCATCCAAAAAATGAAATACCTAAAAATCAATACAACAAAAGATATAAAAGATTTCTACACCAAAAACTACAGTACTCTGAAATGTGGAGATTGAAATGGATTTCAGAAAATGGAAAGAAATCCCTCCCTTGTTCTTTGGTAGGAAGAATCAATATAGTCAAAATGGCTGTATTTCCAAAACTGTGTCACAGATATAATGAAATACTGAACAAAATTCAAATAACGTATCTTGTATAATTAGAAAAAATAATAATCCTAAATTTAATTTAGAACCAGAAGAGACGTAGAACAGCTAAAGTGTTTCTGGGTAATGAAGACAGGGTGGTGACTATCGCATCTCTGTCTTGAAATTATATCAAAAAGCTATGATGAATTATAGAAAATCATGGTACTAACAAAACACAGACTTGAAGATCAGTGAGACAGAGTAGAAGATGGACAATCAACTTCAGCCTCACTCAGCCCCCTCATCTTTGACAAAGGTCACAAGCACAGCCACTAGAAGAAAGATCGCCTCTTTAATAAATGATGTTGGAAAAATTGGTTCTGCTATGCCAAGGACTAAAATTGCACCTATATCCTCACCATGCACTAAGCTAAATTCAAAATAGATCAGATCATTAAGAGTTAGAACAGAAAACTTAAATCTGCTGGAAGATATGTGAGGTAACACTGTTGCAGACATTGCTCTAAGAAAAGATTTAATGAATAATATCCGACTGCACAGGAACTATCACCAAGAGTCAGCAAGTGCAATCAGCAAGTGAGAACATAGAAAGAACCCCAAAAATCAGACCTTCCAAAACTAAAGACCAATCCAAAAATGGGCGTTTGAGGTAGATACACCCTCCTCAGATGAAGAAATGCAAACAGCAAGTATATACATGAAAAGATGTTCGATACCACTGGTCATTCAAGAGATGCAAATTAAAACAACACTGGGATTTCTTTTCACCCTGGAAAGAATGGCCATCATCAAAAAATTAATAACAAGTGGCACAAGGGCTGTGAAGAGAAAGGAGCCCTTCTTCTCTACTGGTGGGGGTACAGACTGGTAAAACCACTAAGGAAATCAGTGTGGAGAGTCCTCAAAAGACAGGGGTAGGAGGTCCCATTCAACCCAGGTCTTAGCCTTCTGAGTGTTTTCCTAGAAGAATTAAAAACATCATGGCACAGAGATATATGTGCAGCCACAGTTAAAGGAGTCCAACTTGTTATAACAAAATCTTGGAAACAACCCAAATTCCCGTCAACTGAGGAATGAATTTTTAAAAATGTGGTCTTCTTATAAATGGAGTACTACTCAGCCATAAAGGATAAAATTTAAGACTTTTATAGGTAAATGGATGTAATCTGAGCCTATGTACCTAAATGAAATAATCCAAATATGCATGTATGAAACATTGCTTTGTCTCACTAGCATGGCAAACACTAGTGAGACAATTAAATAAGTTCCAAAATGTAAAATAGGTACTGTAAAGTGGGAAGAAACTTCAAAAGGAAAGAGAAACTGCGATGAGAGAATGGAGAAAAGAAAGAGGGGAAAACTAAAATGTATAGATGGATTAGATTATAGATAGAGATAGATAGAGAGAGAGAGATAGTAGAAAGAGAGAGATATAATACAAATTTCTGTTCATGTTTGGCTCATTCAATGCTGATGTCTTATATCCTGAGTAACTAATTTAGAGGTAACAATACACCACGTATTAACTACTGCTGTCTTTCTTGTTTTGAAATTTGTGGATTTTCTTTGTCCTCTTTAAAAAAAAAAAAAAAAAAAATCCCCACAAATCAGAAGATCTTGGCACACTATCCTTAAATTACTAGAAGATAACTGACCACTTAAAATTCTTCTTTTTTTGTATTTTTGTTTTTGTTTTTTATTTTTATTTTTGCATTTTTTTACAGAAGGGTCTACACAGTGGTTCTCAACCTGTGGGTTGGAACCCCAACGGGGATCGGATGGCCAAAACACAGGGGTCGCCTAAAGTCATTCCGAATCATAACTATAGCAAAATTATAGTTTTTTAATACATCTTTTATTCACTTTAATGAGAACAAAGACAAAACAGCAATGAATCTGCTCCCCGCAGCAATATCCAAAACAAAGGGGAAGTAGCACTTTTTGAGATACGAAAAAGGTTAGGGAATTCATCAACTGCAGGAAATCTGTCAGCCAAAAGGAAAACACGGAATAGAACTAGGAAGGAAAGATAAAGCGTAAAGGATTAAAGCAAACCAGGGAAGCGATTAATCTGAGCATAAATATGCTGTCAGTGCCTCTTTCTGTCCTGCCAAAATAGCTACAAAGCATCGTGGAGTACCTAAGGTTGACGTGAGAGCCCGTGTCAGACCACTGTGTGACTCCTGCCCGTTTACAGACAGAATCAGAAGTCACCTCCAGGAATCCCCATAGTACTATAAACCAAGCAAACCTGAGTGACCGGCTCACTTCTAGAACTTTTTATCCTCTACCCATTGCGCCTCCCTCTCCTTGGAGCTTTATGCATGTCAGTTTCTGCCCCATAGGTGACCTTCATTTTACTGCCGGTCCAGGTCTCTCTCTCCTAGATGTGCCCTTTAATCTGAAATAAGATTTTTCCAATTAAACAACATTCTTTGAATATCTTATTAGTTGCTCCACTCCATAATTTTGTTTATGAAAATAGTTATAAGGATGCGAAAATGTTTTATTTGTATAAATTGTACATGGAGTTAGAAATATTTCTGTCTCAATTGTTGTATGTTGTGATCCCGAGACAAAACAAACAACAAGAAGACCGATGAATGTAGCTTCAGAGATCTCACTGGGATCGGTCTCTCTTGAAGTGAGCCCAGAACTCTAGAAGCATCTCCTTTTTGTTTAGGTCTTACAATAGAAGATTTACAGGGAGGAGAGGGGATAATCACTAACGTCTCAAGTAAGGGTGGAGACATCACTCAGGATCAGCGGTTACACCAATGTCTCAAGTAAGGGTGGAAACATAAATCAGGATCAGCTGTTACACCTTTTAAAATCCTAGTTTTCTAAAATCCCTAAGTAACAGATTACAGCCCACCCTAAGCTTTGTTTATTGTTCTTCTCTTCTTAGCTTATCTCCACACTCACTAAAATCATTTTTTTAAGTTGAAACAAAATGTAGGAGAAAAATATGGGTGAGAATAAAAGAGGGAGAGGAGGCTACGGAAAGATAGAAAATGCTCATTCATAATGTGATGTGATAACTAAAATTTTCAACTTCATTTGTAGGTTTGAATTTTAAAATAGAAACTAAATTTTTAAAATCTAAATCTATGAGAGTGAGAGTAATAAAGAATTTTTCCAGGAGGTTTTTCTGTTTGGAATGGTGAAGAGAAAATCCAGCTTCTAAGGACAGGTAATTCCATTTATAGGGAATTTTCTTCCGAATAGTTCTCATTTTTCTCAATATTGAAGTCTTTCTGATCCAGGGATCTTGATTTCTAACTGAGTAAAGTACTGGTCACACATGTTCTCCTACAAAACCAGCTGGGACATGCCAACAACTGTTTCGATTTGTAGGAATCCGGATACCTTTACCAAAGGTGGATCAAGAACAGGGTGGGATAAAGGATAAAAGATTTAGGTTTTCTATTTTAAGAATAAAGCGAAAGACTAAAACCTAAACTTCTTCCATTCCTTTAGGAAGGAGACCAACTTGGGAACAGGGAACAAGATCTTTGATAAAACCTATAATTGATTTGGTTTCCAGTTTGTCTCCACTAAGAATTGCCAATAAAGGTCTTATATAAAAAGAATCCATTCTCCTTTGTTCACGAAACATGAAAGGCAATTGGTGGGGTCTGTTCCATTCTGCTTTGAGGGTTTAATTTGAGGAAAGAAATGAAGATGAAAAATTCCACTTGCTCAAAAGACAGAAACAGCTTCCAAGCATAGACAAGAGTGAGGCCCTCTGGAGAGGGGTTTAGGCCATCTCTAGCAAACCCAAGGGGAGGCTTCTGTGACTTGTTCTTGGTGATGCTCAGGGCCACATCCATGCTCGACTGAGGATGGGGAGACAGGAGTATGCATTTGACCACCCCCCAGCACCTCACTGGTGTAAATTCAGATTCATGAAGCCCAATCAAAATTAAATAAAAAATATAATAAATCAGAAGCTCGATGGTGAGCCAAGTAGTCTAAATCTTCATCCTGACCACTTTCCCACCCCAGTGCACACTGAATTGGCAGCAGGAGCCTAAAATGTGATGACGACATTAGCCAGTGATTCACAAAACTGAATCTATGGTATTCACAGAATCCTCCAATTCTGTGTTTCTTTTTTTTTTTTTTTTTTTTTTTGTCTTTTTGAGACAGGGTCTCGCTATGCAGTGAGGCTGGCCTTGAGCTCACTTTTGTAGCCCAGGCTGGTCTCGAACTCGCACCAATCCTCCTGCCTCAGCCTCCCGAGTGCTGGGATTACAGGCGTGAGCCACCACGCCCGGCTCAGTTCTGTGTTTCTGATGGCAATGTAATAAGCCCAGTTCCTAAGGAAAGGTAAGAGTTCTTCTAACCTGTTGCATCACTGTTATAGGCCAGAGAGGGAACTTTTCTTCAAGTCTACCCAGAAACTACCTTGACACAGAAGTTATGTCCTAAGTGAGTCACACAAACAGAACTTCAGAAACTGAGCTGATGGAAGGCCTCCTCCTGGGCCTCTCAAAACTGAAAAAAAAAAAAAAAAAGAATACTCAAAAGGGTACTTTTCTGAGGGTAAAAACTGACAGTGTAGCAGAGCCTTCAGATGTCAAGGGCATCAAATTTCGAAGTTGGCTTTGTACCTGTGCCCTGGGCATTTACAATGGCTCTAAGAATAATAATTATTTCCTGCCAACTATATGTTCTTGGGGCTTAACACAGTTCCTGGTATTTTTTTTCTTCATTTCATGACTTTCCTAATTAAAGGACTGGAAGGGCTACAATGGTGATATATAACTCACATAATAGCTTCCGGTTCCAAATGCCACTCTCCAGCTAGGGCAAGAATTGGCATGCCAGTCCTGAGATTTCTCTGTGAGCATCTCTTTGTTTTTAACAAGCAGGGTAGAGAGACCTGGGGACAGAGGAAGGATCTAATAACCATTCATAGGCCAACTAATCTGTTGCTACATGTGTCTACCCACATGACTCTTATTAATCTTCTGCAATAATCTTGAAGAAATTCTTCAAATTATAATGACTGCAATGTGCTTGCATGCCTAGCTTTAAGGAAAAAAAAATCTTAAAAAAGGACTTTCTTTACAGTGCACAGTACATTATTTGCAGAGCTGCTTAATCATAAAGTGTTTTTGGTGAAGGTAGTGTTAGGAAATTTAGTTTTATTTCAGAAAGAGAGCATGAGAGTGAGAGAGAGCAAGAGAGCAAGACAGACAGACAGAGAGAGAGAGAATATCTCAGTCATCTATCTTGCTTCAGAGAAAAACAAATTTTTGTGATCTGTTGGAACATCACTTATGAAAAAGATGTATGCATGCCAGAGTCACAAAATTAGGCCAAGATCTCTCTGTGTTTCTTATCTTGAGGATACATTAGAGCTTTGTGTACTACATATCACAGCTTCCCTGTGTACTTATCATGTGTCATACACCCTGGCTCCCAGAAGAAATTTTGAGTACTTTAGAATAGTTTCTTCTCTTCCAATTATTTGAGTGATTGTAGTGAATAATAATTTCAAAGCTATAGATTTCTTCCCAACATCACTGATTGGTGAAACTAGAGCTAAGGCTAGAACATAGATTCTCTGAAGATTTAGGTTTAGATTCAACCACCCTCAAAGCTAAAATAAACAGAACCCTCTTCTTGGGCCACAGCACACTAACCATGCAAGAGAAAGCACTATGGAGCCTCAGTACTTGAGAACAGAGTGCGATTTCTTTTATGAGCAGTGAGAGTTTGGTGAGTTACCCAAGCTATCTGAGTCCCAGGAGCCTTGACTGAAAATGAGAAGCGCAATTCTTGGTGTGCATAATTATCTATCCACCAAGTATTTGAGCAACTCCATGGAGCCAGGCTTGGTTGTAGGGCACTGCAAAAGTATCAAGAAGCAATGTGAGGTGCTTGTCTTCACCACAAGTCCATTCTAGGGAACACATAGAAGCAGTAAGCATTTGAGCTGGTGAAGTGAACAGCGCAGAAGAGGAGTATAAGTGTGATAGAGAAAAATATAGTAGAGAACAGGGCTAAGAGGTTACCAGGACAGAAGAGGCAGAGGCAGATAGATAGATAGATAGATAGATAGATAGATAGATAGATAGATAGATACATGTTATTTTACAAAACAGAGTCTGGATAGATTGTACTCATAAAGAGCTGGCTGTGAGCTATCTAATAAAAGTGAAGGATAAGAACATTCTAGAAAATTGCACACCAATCCACTTTGGTATAGGTAGCAGCCAAGAGATGAACTTTTAGTATACTTGGAACCATAAAGCTAGTGATAGGGTGGTTGGGGCTTTAAGGAAAAAGCCTACAGATACTATAAGAATTTTAGATTCTATTTTTAAAAATTTGAAGAAGAATACAATGCTTCATCAGAGGAGCACAAGGGAAATAGATCAGAAATACAAGGTTAAATATTGTGTGGCTTCTTTTATATAAGAAATACAGATTATGAATAAAGAACACAATAAAAGATAAATAGACAGGAAGCCCAGAGAAGGATCTTTTTCAAATGAGAAGAGGATCAAGAAATGTAGAGAAGGGTGGATGAGGGGAGGCCAAGGGGATGGAAAAAGCAATTAAGACATGTCATTTATGGGTACCAATTCCATGCAAGGAATATAAATATTACATACTGAAAACATGTACTTATAAAGAAAAAAGTCACTCTGGCTGCCGTGTTAAAATAACTATTAGAGCAACAAAAGTGAAAGTTAGGAGAACAGTTCAAAGAATTTTTTTTTGCAAACCCAGGATATAAATGACAATTAGAAGAAATTGATTTGGGCTCACTTTGGCCTAGGATATAAAAAATTACCCAATGATGTTTACTGTGAGATGAGATGTAGATTACAAGAAAAAGAAAGGAGTCAAACATCCACCCAGAATGCTTCACTCATGTTCTTGGAAGGATGGAGAAATCACAAGATACAAGGGCAGAGAAGATTATAATACTTGTCAGTAGTGTGGAATATAGCTATGCTGGTCTGGAGATGTTCTTGGTTTGTCCAAGTGCAGAGAGTAGGCAGCCATCTAGGTGGTTTTTGGGTTCAAGATAGACAGTCTACCCTGGGAACCCACCAGCTTGCACTTGGTGTTGAGGCCAGAAGACCAGGCAAACCTATTCAAGGAGGTGTGCAACTAAACTGAGTCCTCGAATATGCCAACATTTGCATGTTAGGAGGATGCTTAAACCCTAAAAAATTGAGTGTCATAGGACAGTAAGAAGGCACGATAAGTGGGAGGGATTGGTAAGACAGAAGTCAGGTAAAGAATGCGTTTCCAACCAGAGGAATTGGTCACCTGTGTGCAGTGTCATCCCAAGATCACATAAGACAAAGCCTAGGAAACATTCATTGATTTCAGCACCATGGAAATAGCAGGAAATTTTTATCAGTAAAATGATGGGGACAAAAGATTAACTCAGGTGTATTTCATAGATAGTGCCGAACTCATGAGAAAAGACTGAGCAAGTCCACAGCAAAACGAACAGAATTTTATATGAAATGTTCAGTAGAGAAAGAAATGAATGCAATAGACAACAATCAAAAACGCAAAGATATGCTCAATCTCATTCATAAGAGGCATGCAGAATAAAATAATGCTGAGATGCCATTTGCACTAAACATATCCAGAAATGTTTAAAACAAACAACAAAAAAAAGATTAGTAGTTTAAAAATAAGAATTCCCATGCAAGGGTATGCAGAAGTGAGACACAGGTGCTCCCAAGTATTGTCAGAAGGAATTCCAAATCACAGATGCTCTGTGTAGGGAGGCTTCACCACATGTGTGCGCACCTATATCATCACACGTCACAGCAAGCTCATTTCTAGGAATTTATTGCAAGCATACTTTCATGCTTTCAGACAAAAAGTAGAAAAGCATAAAGACACAAGATATTTTCTTTTATGTAGGGCTTTTAAAATTCCAAGATTAGAAACAATTTAAAGGTCTATTAAAAGCATTGAAAGCACTATACTATATACAGGTATACAAAATGTTGTTGTATCCATATATATATATATATATATATATATATATATATACATATATATATATATATATACTTCAAAAGATTGACAAGGAAAAGAGAAGGAAAAACTATTGAACAATTTTCTATATCTAGAGGAATGGTAGAGACATCATTACTGAGTGAGCTGATCCAAACTTAGTACACTTTATAATTTTGATTTTAAAATATTGAAATATTATAAATATCTGGAAACAAATCCTAAGGAGGAAAATAATTAACAAGAAAGAAATTTAGGTAAAAGCAATCTTGAAAAATAATGCAAAATAAAGAAACCTACAGAGATGTCCTCACATACAGGAGAACTATTCCAACTGATTGCTAAGTGTAATATTTGGAGGGGAAATTATCCTTTGTGGGGTATATTCTAAAGTTAAAAAAAAAAAAACAAATAACAAAATTTAAACTGCATGTATTGGTATTGTCATTGGATTATTCATATTCATTGTTATTTTGAAAGCATTTAATACATATTAGATTAAATAAGCTGATATTATTGGATATTATTGATGATATTATTGGAAATCAAGATTTTTCACTGAAAATATATACAAGTCAAAAGAATTTCATGAAAGTCTCCAATTTTAAATTTGAGTGACAACAGCACATAAAATCATAATGCATTGTTTCCTTTCTAAAAGGAAGGAAAATGCACATTTCTCAGCCCTTTTCACTGAAGAAGCCTAGAAACTATGAAACACAAATAGCAATTATATACCTCTAGTGCCCAAACTATGATCTGAAAATGCCACTTGCCATACAGGATCTAGGCTCTGTGGAGAAGGGTCTCATTCTTAATCTGAGAGAGAAAGTAAACAAAATGAACCAAGGATTAAAGAAAAAAATCTGGAAAGGAAAAATAGAATCAGAATAAAAAGACACAGAAGCCAAATGAAAATGCTTCTCACTAAGGAGAAGGGGAAACGACATATGAAAAAGAATATCACAAGGAAAAACAGCTACAGAATGAGAGACACTGAATACACGAACCCTGTAAATTCCTAATATATTCAAGAACAGAATGTAAGGAAGGGCCCAGAACAACAAAAATATGAGTCACTTGGAGAGAAAGCAATGTGACTGTGGTTAAGAAGCCTCGCGAGCATTTTGTTGGGAAATGTGACAATGCGCTGTTGGGAGCAACTCACAGCTAGAGGACAACCCATGACATAGATGGAACAGGAACAGTTAATTGCTGCAGGAGAGCCTGAGAGTAGGTAGCAGGTAAGCGAGTGCCGTCCACAGAGGGAAAAGCTGGTCTACGCCCTAGCACGGACCATGCGTCTAGCATGACAGTGGTGAGGAAAGCATGCACAGGTGTGCGAGCAGGTGGTCAGGGGTAAGGACTGTGTATGTCACTCTGGCTAATTGCTTCAATTTCCTCAGAGACATGGAAATCGGAAGGACATGGAGTGAGTAGCATTAGAGGCTTTATAACAGCTAAGTACTGGGGGCATAGGACAGACAGAAGGAATGAGTTCAGGAACTACAGTAGAATATCCAGGCGGCACCCAAAGCTCACTGGGTATGGCTGCTTGTGAGTAGGGAAAAAAACTCAGGGGAAATCATTGTGTGTTGCTCCTGGCCACTTTGTGCTATTGGACATGCAGGAGTGCTCGCAGCATTAGCAAAGAATGACACTTAGCTAAGTTTTGAAAACTGAGTTTTCAAAAACCTCATACAATAAAACGCATGCATCAGGTGCTTTCATACTCATTTCCTCTTTCCCTTCATTTAATTCTCTAAGAAACAGAAAAAGGTAAGGGAAAAGGAAGAGCAGCCATTCAAGATAACACAAATGTAAAAGGTTAAACATTTAAAAGTAACTGATGGGCATGACCTATATTAAACCTAGGAAATAAGTACATAAAGTTATAAATTGTGATGTCCACGTACCCTCCACGTTAACATGAATTTTTAAAAAATCCCAATAAAAATTCAAACAGGACCTTTTAAAAATATTAAATTGATTCTAGAATTAATTCCTATTGCATGAATATGACAAAAAATAGCCAAGTTTTAACTGAAGCTTCCCATATGAAGGACTTCCGGTGTTTGGTGAGGAGGGTAGCCCACGACATGCTCAGAGTGAATTCTGAGCTCCCTACGCTCTTGTTACTGAGCTTCTCTATGGCTTCCATTTCCTCACATCTAATTGAGCCTTTTATTTGTACCACCCAGAGTTGTAAAGACCTTAGTATAATACTTGACTAGTAGCAACAATGATAGGTTACGTTTCCTAGGTGTTACCCAGAAGGTATTGCTCTCAGCACTTAGCATACATTTACATTTTTCCTAGTAACCTTAAAAGTAGGTTGAAGAATCATGAGATTAAGGAGTTTTTGCAAACTAGCATAGCTAATCACTGAGGGAGTTGGGTGTGCATTAAGACTGAGCTCTTAGAGACTGGGCATGGCGGCGCGAGCCTATAATCCCAGCACTTGGAGGCTGAAAACATGAGGATCACTACAAGTCCAATCTACATAGTGAGACCCTGTGGACCCTGTACTAAATACAGAAAAAGGACTGATCTCTTAGCTATTACTGGATGCTATATGGAGGAATAATATGAGAAAAAAGGCTGAAAGAAAAAGCCACCTTGCTGGGTTAAATATATCATAAGGTAGTGGTTGATACATTGTGTTAACTGGGCTGGACAACTCAGTGGGCCCGGTTCCCTGTTAATGGGAGCCCCGCTCTGGGGTACAATTTGTTCCTCCCTGAAGCGTGACCAGGGCTTGCCTAGGATATGATTGGCTCCTCACTACAGCGGGATCAAGGGCCCATCCTGGGGCATGATTGGTTCCACCCTAGGGCACAATGGGCCCACGTCAGAGTGACTGAGCACAAAGAGACTTTTTAAAGGGCTGAGGATGGAGTCAAGGCTTCACTTCATCACAGAAGCTTCAGTCTTCGCATTCGGCCTGGACTTCATCATCCGGCTTGCAGTGCAGACTCTTCAGCCTCCAGCTTGGATCTTTCGCCATCCATCGCAGACTCTTCAGCATCCATTACAGATACTTCAGTCTTCCATCGCAGACCCATCAGCTGTGGGATAGAGACTGACACGGAGTGCAGCAATAAAGTTCAGACCTCAGGACTGAATTCTATCCAGAGCATTCAGATGCCGTATGCTTCCTCATCTGACTCTGTGACTGACTATTGTAAGCCAATCTTATAATTTCTTGTAGATTGTATATTTTGTAAAACCCTGACCAACATACCCACGTATTCTCATTCATCATAAAATCTAAAAAGTATCTAAGTTGTTCATAGGTAGCATTAGCAACAGAATAATCAGGAAGAGATGGGCACCCAGTACACGAGGGTGTGAGCTTCTGCTTACGCACTTCTGCTTCCATTTTCCAGCTACTACCAATCTGGGCTCAGCGCTCAGCTCCAGTGAACAGCTTGTGACCTGTACCGGTTCAGGGTGATTCGAGCTCCTACCAAGATGATTGAGGTTGTTTGCAATGACCGCCTGGGGAAGAAAGCCCACGTCAAGTGCAACACCGACGATACCACTGGGGACCTTAAGAAGCTGGTTGCGGCCCAAAGTGGCACCCATTGGCATTGATCGTTCTTAAAAAGTGGTACATGATTTTTAAGGATCACGTGTCTCTTGGGGACTATGAAATCCATGATGGAATGAACCTGGAGCTTTATTACCAATAAAGCAGGACTTCTCCCTCTTGCTCCAGACTCTTCCCCCATCCTCACCTCTCATGTTGGTCGGATGCCTATTTTTTAAAAAATCACATTTATAAAAACATAGATGTTGAAAAAAAAATAAGAGTGAAACAAAAAGTTCAACATTGGGCCAGTCAGATAACTCAGCAGATTAAAGCGACTGCTTAGGCAGATGCTGGGACTGCATTCAACCCATAGCATGCTAAGTTGGCCCCGCCCTCGGGACTCGCTGACCTGGCTAGTGAGCCTGGGCGTGGTGGTGCACACCTGTAATCCCAGTGTTTGAATCACTACAAGTTGGAGCTGTCAGATCCTACACTAAATACATTTGTAAACGTTAATGAAAAACATCCTATCACACTGTATGTGTTGTGCTCATGCTTATAGCAGCGCAATCTTTAATAGTTCAGTGGAACAACCTGTATGCCCATAAATTGAGGAATAGGGGGTATTCTCCAGTCAGATATTACCATGAACCTTTTCAGTGAACTAAGAGAGGCTAATAGTATAGCTTTACCTTGCACTTTCCTCCCTCTTACCTTCTTTCCTTTGTCCTTTCCCTGATCCTAGTTCCTTTTTCCTTTTAAACATTTGTTTCCCATTTCACAGTATTTATTTTACATTTTATCCTTTTCTCAATTTGTCCTTCTTTATGGCTGCATAGTATTCCATTGTACAAAAATATATCTTTTTCATGCTAATAGAGATTAGAGAATTAGTTATGCCCATTATCTTGTACTTGGAGTAATGCATTAACCATTATTGTATTATTTTGTCATGAAATCCAATTTCACCTTTAATTAAGATAGACTCCTTTACCTCCTCACTCACAAAATATTTTCCAACGTGTCTTATTTTTTGTTGGTCATAAAGAAGTGTGATTTGCCCATGTTCATCTTTCAATAAGAGAACCTTTGTTTATGAATAATATCCTTTAAAATGTACACAGTAAGGGATTGGGGTAAAAATATGCTTGAAAAATCACAGAAAATGAAGCCAGATTCTGCTAAAATCAGGAGAAGGTAGTGCTGTCCAAAGCCCAAGCTATTCAAAGGCCACAATAGGGTGAAAGCACACCGAGTCAGAGTAGCCATACCAGCTTCCCCCGGAGCCCTCTATGTCCAGAGCGCTGGCCTTCCAAGGGAACAACCAGCGCAGATGTGCCTGTGCTCTTTTGGCCTTATTTCTTTGGTCTTGTTTCTACCCACCTCACATAATGGGGGAGCCATTCGTTTCATAAATATAGTCTCAGAGAAGCTGCTTCCATACACAAATTACACAAAGCAAACCATGTCTGTAAATGTAGTGTTTCAAAAATTCCAGCCATTCCAGCACACTGAGCAGAAATAGAACACAATCCTCCATACCAACATGAAACCACAGTGGGGAAAGAGACACTTTACATACCAGACACAAGGAAATAGGTTAGGGAAATAGACAGGGTGTGTGCAAGAAGCAATAGCAATATGGAAAGGAGGTGGCATGTCTGTATCATCATCTCCAAATATCTGGGGGTATAGTCCAAGAGCCAATACAGCCACACCTAAAGTCAACAGCACAATCTCTCCCACACTGTCCAATAGACTATCAAGGCCTCAGAGACACTCTCTATGCTTAGTACAGTACTTCCCTCTTCACTATCTTCTACTGACCGTGAGTCAATAGTTTTATTCCTCAAGCTTATTTTATTTTTTAGCAATTACTTTCATTCCAGTTTCCATCTATAGAAAGCATCCATCTCTCTACCTCTCCACTCCTACCATATTCATCTGAAGTGCCATTATTTCTCTTCTAGGTCACCACATACACCCCTTTCTCTAGCTTCTTAGGAGTTGCAACCACCTTCCCATTTCCAATGTTTCAATGAGCTTTTAAATAAAAAACCAGTGTCCTTGCTAGACCTGCACCACTTGGTGCTGCTTGCCTGCGGCTCATTGCCTTCTTCCTTTGCCCTCCCTGTTGGGCCTCCCTGTCCACTGTTTAATTCTTGGATGTTTCAAAAATTTTCTGACCTCTTGGTTCTCACACAAACACCAGCTTATTAAAATTAAGCTGCTGTTCACCCAGCAGGCTACTATTCACTGATGCTGGTAGTGAAAGCAGTGAAATTCCTCTCCACAGCATTGATAGGGAAGCACAACCCCACATTCCTCTACACTCTCCCATTCTTTTATCATACTTCCTTCCCAGGATCCTGTAGAACTCCACAGTCGTCAGCATTATAGGGATTATATCTAACCAACAATGAGGCATGCAAAGCTACAAGCCAGTCAGGGTTCAAGTGGAAAGTGAAACCTTTGAAAGATATGTATCAAGAGATTCAGTACAAACAATTGGCTCACAAAATTCTTGAGGATTGTGAAGCAAGTTGCGAATCTGTTGATGAGGACTGATGTCTTGAGGTAAGTCAGACTTAGTTAGAGTGAAGACTGAAAACGGTGCTTGTGAATAATGGTCAGAAGTTGTTAGAGACCTACACTGTAAATGTGTCCACAATCAGTTCAATTGATGTAACAGATTATTCTACATGATCTTAGTGCATCAGATTGTTAGGGTGTCTTGTAGCACTTTAGAAGCAGAATCAAAGAGCAGTGGGAGAAATCCTGCTGTGAATGGACTGGCGTTTCAGCTTGAACTTGAGCTATCAGCCTCCTAATTTTTGCCAGTTACACTGCATTGTTTGTTGTTATGAGAATATGAAATATTATAATTGATACCTTCACCAGCAATACCTTGCCAACGACTGAAAAACTCGACTTTCACTTCTCTGTTTAAGTTTAAACAAAGTGAAATTGGAGAGTTCATAAATACAAACAACCCAATTTGAGGCCAGCTCACAGGACTTCTGTATCTAGCTCAAGACCTAGATGATTGCTTACAACAAAACTGGGCAGAAGGTAAAGTTTGAACATGAAATCTCGGGTCTATAAATAAGCTATTATTCACTGTGCAATTTTTGGTGTTTCCTTCTGGTTTCAAGGCTGTTTCCCTTAAGGTAAAACTCAAATCCTGTATCATTCTACCAACAATCATTCATAGAACTCAGCTCCTAGCCACTTCAGCCTGCCTTGTTATTTTTATTTTATACAATAATTTCTTTGCTCCCAACATATTCTTGTCTTTGTTTCCTTATATATCTTCACACAGACATTTTGACCCTACCTGGTGAAGTTGTTGTAGCAAAGACAATTTATTCATCAAGATTCATGTTCTCTTCCTTTGGAATATACAACTACAACACATTTTCCATCTTCCACTATAGGAAAATGTGGTCCAGGGGCTATGCCACTGCCTGGCTTTCTCCAGTGAAGGCTTTTATTTCTCTTTTTCTCAGCACTGTCAAAGCTGAAGTATAGGGACAGCATAGGGCCTGAAAGTACTTTGCTAAGAAAGCTTCCCCAACACCAGAACGGCCATCTTTGGGCTACTGTTAAAGCATGGAATAAACACTAGTTGTATTTGTGTAGCTGTATACCTGTGTGAGTCTGCTTATTACAGCTGCTCATGGCCAGGAAGATCTTAAGTTGAGCTTATTCTTGGGTCTAATGCAATAAATAATTGCATGATTCATGGCAAGTTGCTTAACTTCTCCACTCCTCAGATTTCTCATCTGTAAAACTAGATAATTATAGAAATTACGTTCATCAGTTTCTTATGAGAATTAAATATTTGCAATCACTTAGAAACTGTGTCTGATATCTAATAGATACTCCGTGAAAAAAATTCAATACCACTCAGGTGCATGCTTAGAATTAATTCTTTACAAATACAAATTGCGTTATAAAAGCTCATTAAACAGCATCCAAATAATTCATTTTTCTTTTCTAATTATAATAATTATTGTAAAAGTTCCTTGAAAATGAGAACTATGCTTATGGATAGAATTAGCAGCAGAGTGTGTTGACCAAGTGAGACAAATTAAACAAAGACTAAACAAAACTATCTTAAAGCATTCTTAGCAATTTTAAAACTTTGTTCCTAGCCGCGAGTTGAGATTTTGGCTTGGAATTTGTAATGCCTTCACAGTAGGTCTAAACAGAACCTTAGACGTAGATCATTGCTCTTATGTAAGCCAAAGTTACTAGAATTTTGAGGCTGGCTGTTCAGTGTTTGGGAGTAACCTTAATTTTCATTAGGTGTTCATTGTTAGGCATTTGCCTTATTACTTGTAAATGTTGCAAATCTGAGAGAAACTGATATTTGCCTGACTGGTGCAGTCGGGTTAAATGGAGCAAAGAAATAGCCATTGTAGGGATTCTGTGCTGCAAACAGTTGAGATCTACTGGTGGCCTCCAGTAGCGTGCAATAAGAAAAACTTAAGAAGGTAAAACTGTACTGGGCACAGATTTAAAGACTCAGTAAGTACTACCATGTGATCCAACACAATTTTAGGTTTCTTACGTTAGAAGATTTACTCCTGTTTTCGTTAGCATCCTAGCTTCACATTTAAACACCCGCAATGTTATCATGCCCTATTCATGACAGAATATGCAAATGAAAATCAACTCATTTCATTTTCAAGGAGGCTGCCTTGTTAAGACAAAGACCAAGAGTAAAGAAATCTCCACGAAGCTAAAAGTGATTAAGAAATGATTTGAAGCAGGCCATCCTCTGCTGCACTTTCCTAGCAAGGAGTGCACATAGATTTGACATTGTTTCATTTTATCTACGAAGAGCAACACAGCAATGGCTTTAAGACTAACTTCTAAAGTCCATCTCAGCCCATGTTTATAAGGCAAACAAATTTTTAAAAAGAGTTTAAGTGCTTTTAAAATCAAATGTCCATAGATGTTTAGTGCAACACTGCTTGTAGTTGCAGAAACAAACAAACAACTATAAAAACGACTACTCAATGCTCATCAGTAGGGAAATAAAAGTGGAAATTAGGCAAGCACGCATGCACGCACAGACCTCCACACAGAATGGGGCAACACTCAGCTGCGGAGAACAACGTGATGAATCCATTGTTTAATACCTGGGCAGACTCCTGAAGGTATTGCTTACTGTGAACTTTTAAGCATTGTAGAGTTTTATGTAAAGTTCCAAATTTATGAAAACAAACAAAATAAAATAAACTCTCCAAATGTGTAAATATATGTTTTACCAAAGTTGAAGCAAGAAACAAGAAGCCCTTCTCATCGGGCACCTGAATAAGCAGGGACTGCAGGTGGAGCCGCTCACATTTGCATTCCTTTCTACATTGGTCGACAAAGGCAACAGGAAGGAATGACAATTGGGATTTAAAACAATCTATAAGGTTTGTTTTTTTTTTTTTTTTTAAGTCTTTAAACAAGGAAGCCATTCTTGAAATTGGAGGACTGGGGTTAACCACGAAAATGGATATTTTTATACTTCCTAAGATTTCATACAACTTTAGTACTAGAACTTTTGTCTGACGTCCTGGAACCTACAGATGCTTATGCAACTGCTGTTCTACCAGAAATAGGCACTGCTAGTAACATTCATGGAAGGGAACAAGCTCATTCCTTCCAAAACTAATGTGGTATAGAACGTATTGCAATTTGGTCCAGCCAAATAGCTTAATGGATGAACACACCTGCAAGCAGGCACAGGGGTTGGGGGTTCTATCCCTGGGCCTGCCATACCGGCCCCGACCCTGGGGTGGGCTGAAGCAATTGAGACTGGGTGTGGTGGCGTGCACCTGTAATCCCAGCTCTTAGGAGGCTGTGAAAAGGTGGATTACCATGAGTTCAGTCTAGTAGTGAGACCCTGAACACCCTGTAGACCCTTCCCTAAAATATAAATAATAAATAAATAAATAGAATTTATTGCCATTTGAATACTAACAATAGTTTAAAATAAGTTTATTATAAACAAAATAATAAATCTCTCTATTACTACCATTGAAAAGTATTCTATGTTCTATTAATTGGACGGAAAGAAGGAAAGAAAAAGAAAAGGTAGAAATCAGAGGAAGCATGAAGGTTAATTAATCAGGGTAGCTTGGCTGCCATTTCTACCGCTCAAAATTGTAGGAGGTGTTAAGATATTAGGGTCAAAGTGGACAAGGAGCAGACGCAATTGCAGTAACCTAAACTTTTCAAGCATCCATACTCTGTAGAAAGCAGAAGGCGCATGGAAATCTAAGGGTCTGAAGATTCCCTCCTTCCCACCTTCCCCCTGTCAGAGTATGATGAACTTAACTGAGCTTCAGATTGGGTTGGTCCTTCTCCATCCCAGAAGTGGCATAACCCCAGGAGCACAAGTGCTAGAGAGACAGCATTGGCTGGAGTGGAAAATTCCAACCACCTATGTAAGAAGATCCCAGCGCCCTGTGAGTTCATGGCATGACTATGGATTCCTCACTAATGACTTTCATCTCATTGCTCCAAATGTAGGAGCAGCCACCGGTTGGAACTAGGAACACACAATAGATACCTTCTCCATCCTGATTTGAGGAATAGAACATAAACCAGGTTAAAAAACAGAATATAGACTGGCTTTAAAGTGTGGCAGAGGTCGCCGGGCGTGGTGGCTCACGCCTGTAATCCCAGCACTCGGGAGGCTGAGGCAGGAGGACTGGTGCGAGTTCGAGACCAGCCTGGGCTACAAAAGTGAGCTCAGGGCCAGCCTCAACTGCATAGCGAGACTCTGTCTCAAAAAGGCAAAAAAAAAAAAAAAAAAAAGTCTGGCAGAGGTGGAGAGACCTGGCCAGAGGACAAATCTGACTCACAAAGAGAGGTTGTCATGCCTACTTTATAGACTAAGAAATAGAACAGTGTCAAAGAAGAATGTCTTAAATTGGAGGAATGGTCCTAAGAAAGCTGAATATTTGAGAAAGAAACCAATATGATTAAAGAAATCGCAAAATAAGATGATTTCAAAGAGAATGAACAGACATTTCAAGAGCATACCAAGGTCTACACTGGCCAGGTTCCTTCCCATGTGAGAGGTAAAGAATTTGCTCTGCTGGGGCTGGGGGGAACTACCCACTCGGGACCCACTCAGGACCACCCTCCTGTCCCTTTCTTGGACAAGAGCTTTCTTTCTCTCAATAAATATGTGCTGCTCATTAAAAAAAAAAAAAAAAGAATTTGCCCTAACTTTTATATCTTGGCAAAAGAGAAGGGGTTACTTAAGCCTATGGAAAATGAGGGTATGGGGGAGAATAGACTGGCAAGGTACCAATGCCCCATGGAAATTTTAGATTTCCTCTTCAAAAGTCCTCTATTTGTACACTGTGGGCCGAATACAACCTTTTGTTTTCAAACAATGCCCTATTCTAGAATAAAGTCCTGAGGAGAAGCTGCCTCCTGGCTGGGCCTGACTGCACCCTGAGTGAGCTCCAAAAAAGTCTTCCCTTGAGCCACTCAGGAGGAGGATCAGGTCCATCAACTTCGTGCCTCTTTACAACAGAGATGCGAGGAGGAAGCTGAGGCCAGCTCCATGGGAAGGAAGAGTGGGCTCTGGCTGGGCTGCATGAGTCTCTGCAAC
Organism: Myocastor coypus; assembly: GCA_004027025.1. Taxonomy (NCBI): domain Eukaryota; kingdom Metazoa; phylum Chordata; class Mammalia; order Rodentia; family Myocastoridae; genus Myocastor; species Myocastor coypus. Next base: position 87,075 of record PVJA010001075.1, on the reverse strand, counting down.
CCTGGCCTGAGCCACAGGTCACTCCAAAGTGAAGCCCGCTACAAACCAGGGCCGGGAGGACAGTGTTGTGACTCAAGTGTTGCTTTCACGCTCCATAATCCATTATCACATGTTCACCTTTTGCCTGTCCCCTTCATTGTTCATTCTTACAGGCACTAAAATAAAATTGTTTAATCTGTGTATTTAAGAAGCAATGCAGGTAGGGACCCAATACACCTGATGCTATAAAACCCATGGCCAGGGCTGGGGAGATAGTTCAGTAGAATAAGGCTTGTCTGGCAAGTGTAAGAGTCTGAGTTCAATCCCTGGTTCCACAAAAAAACTATAACAACAACAAAAAACCACTTTTCTCCAAGCATGTAAGCACCTCAAGAACTTATTAACCCAGAATTAATTCAGACACACCAGCTGTGTTCTACTGTGTGTTAACATAGTGTTGAGAGAGTGAGTTCCTTTCCTGAGAATTAAAAAAAAAAAATGACCATATTGATGTATAGTAATTAAAAGTCTATTTCTAAATTCAAGTAAATGTGCAATAAGCATTCATCCTACTGACCCGGGGCCTACTCTGGCCCAAGAGGATATGTGAGCAAACCAAGACGAAGCAGAAGAAAGACAGAAGTGTAAGTAGGACTCTCATGCATCTGGCTCCACCAACATCTCCCCTTCATCCTCCTCCCACCCTTTTCTACCTAAAGTTCTTGTTAATTTTTCTAATTATTGAAATCCTTTTGAATTACTGTCCATGAGCGCACCAAATAGGAAGGCAAAGAAATTTGCAGGCCTACTTGAAAATATTAAATGCATTGATGTAAAAAGATTCATTTAAAAATCTAAAAATGTTTAAAATAAAGATTATTAGTAATTTGGGCATAGTGGGAAGAATTCAGAAAGCTCATTTAATTAATATTCTCTACAAACACAATTGATACTCTGGGAGATCTCGTGTCCAGTTAGAACAGATCTCAAGTGAAGACTTAGTCTCCCAGTTTTCAAACTAACAATCCTTCTGTTTACCTGTGCAGTATTACAGCAAGTTACTGAACTACAAGCCTCAGTCTTCTGAACTGTGAAATGACCCTGATAATATTATCAAACTCATGTGGCTGTTGTGAGAAGTATATTAATGTATTTCACAGAATAATTACTGACACAAGTGAGTACTCTGTCAACATTATAATGTTGTCTTTCTTTAATTTACTGCTAAAAACAGCCTTTTAAGTTAATATTTTTGAGAGCCGGGGAGATAACTCAGTGGAATAAGCATTTACCTGGCAAGTACAAGGTACTGAGTTCAATCCCCTGTACTTAAAATAATAATAATAATAATAATAATAATAATAATAATAACAATAAGTTAATGTTTTTGAGTGACTGAGTATTGAAAATGTAAAGCTAGATGGTAGTAAATCTTGGACAGAAATCAGAGATTGTTCTTTCTTTATTTTCCTTCTTTATTCCTCCAACTAATTTTGAATATTCTCCTTTTTCACCCCCATCGTTTCTTCATTATCAATAAAGTTTGTAGCGAAGCAGGAAAATACATGGAAGGTAGAATACATTTCTAGCTCTTTTCCAGATTGACCAAAAAGGGCAGAAGGTACCAATCGTTACCATCATAATTATTATGGCAAAATGATCAGGGATAGATTGAGTTTACAAATTGAACTGGAGAAAAATGAATGTTCATAACTGTGGCATTATTTCAGATGCCACCTCTTCAAGAGGCCTTCTCTGATTCCACCCATCAGAAGAAAAGGCTTCGTACTCCAGGTTCCTGAGTAACTGTATTTGTACATCACGCTGGGAATGAGTCCTATCAACCTCGTGCAGTGGACTACAGACTCCTGGGAGTCAGGACATGTGTCTTATTCATCTTTGGTTCTAGAATGATGCAAAATCTCATAGCGACTACAGATACTCAGTATCCAAGAATTTATTAAATCGAATTGAAAGAGCTGACTTAGAAGTAAGATTATATGTTTCTTTCAAAATGCTATTATTTTTAAGTGTATGACATGGATTTAAAGCCACTCATCCATGATGACAATGTGAGAATATTACTATTCATTATTATTCTTATTTTAAAGAAACAAAAAGATACAGAATTTTAAAACCAGATGATAGGAAATTAACAGTGGTTATTATGTTGCGTGCTGTCATCTTCAAATTGGTTGCTGAGATTACCAAACATGCAAAATTGATCAAACAATACAATGCTGTTTTTTCAATGAGCTAATAGGGTATTATTTTTATTTTACGAGTACAAAAAAAAAAAAAAAAAAACTTAACTTCAGAGCTTTACAAGGTTTCCTCAAAGGAAAAATGCACATTCTATCCAGTAACACCTACTGTCAAGGAAAAAATAATAAGAATTTAAAAAATATCATTGTCTGACTGAATCCCATAAGAAGCTTTCAGAGGCAGGTTGTGATTTCAAAAACACATTCTCTTTTTTTTTTATAATCCTTAATCTTTACTATATGAATAACACCAGCAGTCACAAGATTGTTAATAACATCCCATATGGGGAAGGACTGAAAACTCTACCATATAGTTGGAAACATTTTGGTAGCCAGACGTTATTCTGTGAACTCATTTGCTTTGTTTGGTTGCAGTCTATGACCTGCTCCTACCCGTCCTATGATGCACCTTATGTAGGCTATCGCAGCAGTGCCCATACCAGCAGAACCTGTCTGCGCACGCTCATGGGGTTGGCTTCCAAATACTTCTTCTCAGGACTAAAAGATGAGCCAACTCTTTTCCGAATGAAAACTCAACCAGTCCTGCTCAAATATGATGCATTACATGCGAGACAAGTCTGTTTAATTCCACTGTGACCTTTCAAAGCTATAATTTGGAGAAGCACACTGAGTCTATTAATACGCTGCGTCCTTCGCTTTTTTCAATCAGAGTGTTTGGTTTGTAATTCTATTTATTATCTCAGTCATTGTGTAACCACCCTTTGAGCATCCTCTGCGAAGACTCTGCAGTATCTGGCTTATAGAGCTTTCTCACTGCAGTAGGAACAGTGTCCCCTTCAACTTCTGAGTGTGGGAGAGTTAGTAAAGAAAGCAAATAAACTAAGCTCATTTTAATAAATCAAGATGAAACAAAAGCACAATAAATGTTTTTTTAAATCGTTTATTCTCCTAATTCAGTGTTACCAACTGGCAAATGATTCCCCTTTTCTCTAGTTCGGTGCCTTGGCTACCCCAAGGAAAACAAATGAATGCTGAGAAATGTGTAAAGATTAAAAGACTTTTTGAACAAAGCCTACAGCCAGCGTTTCCTATTTTCAGTGGAGAATCAGTGTGAAATTTAGACAGTCATGCCAAAGTGGGAACCACCCAGGCAGGAATCTAAGGTGATAGCCGTTAAAAGCAACTTATTCAAAAAGAAAGAGTTACTGAGCTGAAGAGAAGGACAGGAGAGGGAGTAGGGAAAAGAGACATATCTATGAGTGTAAGCGGGAGAGTTTGGACAATTGCACTGTGCATTTCTACTAGTCTATGGAAACGAGCAAGTAATGTTTAATTTGTTTTGTCTCCTTTTTTCAATTTTTTGTCCTTTTTCTCCTCTTAATTTCTTATGTTTCTTTTTTTCTTTCTTCTTCCAATTTTGCGTGCATATATCTGGTAATATGTGTAACTGGTTGGAAGACAACACTATGCACTACAGCAAATACTGTGAAATTCTTTTTTTTTTTTTTTATGTATTAGGTACAGGTCTCACGACACAGCTCAGATTCATCATGATCCTCTTGTTGCCAGCCTCCCCAGTGCTAGGATTACAGGCATGTGCCACCATGCCTAGTCTCAGTGGCCAGCTCAGCATGTCAAGGTTATGGCAGAGTGGCATGTGATGCCAGGGATTGAATCCCGGTCCCTGCACTTGTCTAAGCAGGCACTCAGTCCACTGAGCCATCTTGCTGGCCTTGTTAAACAAAATTCCACATCACTTGTAATTTTTCTGTTGTAACAGTAACTTGTACTCTCTTTCTAAAATAAAATTGCGAGAGGCACCAGAGTAAATGTATAGCAAGCAGTATAAAACCCAACATGCGATCCTTCAAATCAAAGGCAGCCTCCAAGGAGACAAGTGTGGAATAGCTGGACAAGCATCTGAGCATGGAAACATACCGCACCTCCCCCGCCACCACCACAGCCGAAGGCGCGGACTAGAGGGCAGTGATTACCCTTGCAGCGGAACACGGGTCTCCCTGCCATCCCTAGTCTTCTTTCTCAGTGGGTTTCTTCAGCTCTCCTTCCCTGAACAGACATTTCCTGAATGAACACCTATCATGTGCCATCATCACGTGAACTTTTTATCTTAGGGGCTGGCCGCGTGGCCTACTGACTATGTCCTCTAGGATTGTCCCTCTGAATTCCAGAGAAGTAGGGCTTAATGCTGAAAGTAATTTTTCAAAGAAATCATGTAAGATGTTTCCTCTTAACTTCCTGTTTGTATACACATATTTCAGGCCTACGTATAACACAAAGAAGGAATAAAAGTAAGAAGGTACAGAAACAGAAGAAGTCGCAGGCACCTGGAATGCAAGACGCCATCACTCCAATGACAGTCATAAGCAGCCTTCCACTAAGCAAATACAGCTGCATTTGATCATTCCTCATCTGTCGTAAATTTTAAAAAATAAACTAAAAAGTCTCTTCTTCCTTCAAATTTCTAGAGAGTTCAAATATCCAGTTGGCAAATTCAAAGGGAGCAAAGTTGGATATAAGATTGGAGTTTACACTTTCTTATCAATTTTTAACAACCCCACTGGAGAGATTATGTTCATTTCTAAAAGCGGAGGTGGAGAAAGCATTCTGTAGGTATGGAGAGGTAATAAAATTTACTAAAGCACAAGCAAGAATTATCTAGAAAGTGTGCTCAACACAGCATACATCTGCGTGGTGAAAGATTACTGATGATGCCGCAAAAATGTGTTGGTTACTTTTCCAGTTACAAGGACATCTAAGATCTAAAATTCAGAAAAGGTAATGAACTACACTGGTTTCACTTTGGATTTCTGTGTGCATACTGCTAAGAAATGATAAAATTCCTAGAACTTCATAGGCTTTGGTTCAGACACCGTTATGGCCCGTCTTCAACTTGACCTTGAACTTCCATTCTTCCAGAAACCCTTGCTGGGATGGTGTTTGTGTCACCCACATCCAGTCTTCCTGTATGAGCTACAACCTCCATTTACATTCGCTTTGAGGACCGGCTAGAGAGCTCAATGGACTAAAGGGCCTGCTTAGGTAAAGCACAGGGACTAGGGGTTGATCCACCACACCAGATGCCCTGCCAGCTCCACCCCCCAGGCACACTGAGAAGGCAAATGAGACTGGGTGAGGTGGTGCACACCTCTAATCCCAGTGCTTGGGAGGCTGAAAACATGAAGATCACGAGTCTAATCTGTGTAATGAGGCCCTATAGATCTTGTAATAGCATACATTTTTTAAAAATCCAAATAAAAAATAAATCCAGTCTGTCTGCAACTAATGAATAACTGATCAGTCTGAGTTATTGATTTGATTTTTGTACTTAACTTTTATTGCCACTTTTATATAGAGAGATAGTATTGCATCCATTTTAATTCTTTCTAAAGAAGACCAATCCCCGACTCCATGTGAACCCTGAAGCACAGGGTGAAAGGACATACAATTGAAAGAACAGGCATATGAGGAACAGAAAGTGCCTTTGGTGCCCAACAGCATACACACACACACACACACACACACACACACACACACACACACACACACACACACACACCACCACCACCACCACCACCACCACCACCACCACCCCAGTTTTGGAAATAGCATACTGGATGCTTTTTCCTAAGAATAGCAAAAGAGTGACTCTTCCTGAGATATAGTGGGGTATTAAGAAGTAAAACTCTTTATCCTAAGATGCCTAATTTTGCCATACCTCAGTGTGTTGTATTTCCACTCTTGATAGGCAGGAGCACTCAAGTTCCAAGGTGTAGATGTCACAGGATTGCTTACAGAGATAATTGATTTTTATGTAAGTGACCACTTTTTGGTTATTGCTAGTACTGAGTTGACACAGATCTAAGAGTGCAGGTAATACTTGGTGAACATCATTTTTAAGGACTCTTCACTCTGCACGATCAAGTTTTTGGAATTTACATCTTAAACAAAGAACCAAGAATTCTATTGGATTGCTTCACAAGATTAGCTAAATATAGACATGCATGTATGAGGGTTTCCCAGTTGTCTTCAGTCTCTGACCTGTCCTGCTCAGCAGGTGATACCTCCTACTCGATTACAAAGAGTTCATAATCATTCTTGAGTGGCAACTCTGTTGTCATAGTCACCAAGACAAGACTGGAGCCAGTAGCCCAAATGCCATTCTAAGTTTGTAAATCACACAGGTGTCCTACACCAGGTGAGGATGATCCTGCAGCATCCAGCACACAGGCTTTGCAAACAGGGAGGAAACTCTGGATGCAACTCCAAAAATTTGATTGTGTAAAGAGTCCTTAAGAGCGATGGGAACGAGGTTGGTGCAATGAGACTGGAGAGGGACCTGATGGCCATCCTAGCAGATGCATCCAGGCTCTTGATTAACCAGATCCCAAGGCCTGGTCAGATCTTTCACAATCGGCCTGAACATCTATGTCATTACTCTTTGCATTTCACAGGATATTTGTTGTTGGTAAACACAATCTCCTAATAGTTGCAAACATTATTATGATCCAGCTGAGAAATGAGAAATTGCTAGATGTGATTTGACATCCTTGTAGACTCAGAAACACCTTTGCTCTGAAAGCTCTTAAAATTATTTTCAGAGTTTGCACAACTCCTTAAAATTATTCAGATTTCTCTAAATGAGGATGAAATGATTGAAGTATAGCTGAAGAGTTGTTTGGTTACCTTGTTTACTTTGCTTGTGTGAACTTCTGGTCGTTAGGCTTTAATTCACTATGCAAAGTTAACCAACCAAGTACACCAACTTTTCTTGCACTTAAGGTCATGCTTTGTCAATATTATATTTTTAAATCAGATGTTCATTACATGCTCTAATGAAAAGTGCCATGCCAGCTTCTAGACATCAGTTCAGCTTTGTGGAAACCACCTGAACATAGGCAAATTTATCTGTCCACGCACTGTCGCCTCTACCGGGATGTTTGTAACCATAGTTAACTTGTGGTTTTGTGATTCATTAATTGTCACGTAAGATACACTAAAATTATTGTGATCCCCGAGAAATGAGAAGTTACTGCACGTGAAGGGTTGCTATCTGCCAGACAGAATGAAAACAGACAATGGAAACCACATGCACTCAAAATAGAGCACAGATTTCTGAAGCTTGGCAAGGTTAATAACCCTGCTGAGGATAACTACCAGGAGATTTATCAATGGCAGCTGCTCCTGACTGAAGTTAATTACAGAGTCTGTTTAATTTCCTGACTTATGTATCAATTAAACAACACCAACCAACCAATGACAAGTTCAGCTCAATAGGAAAATTAAGTAAAAAATGATGAGCAACCATCAAGGGTATGTACTTAAGTTCTAACAGAACTAATATTCAAACTATAAGCACAAGTTGTAATAAGTGTAAAGCACAAAACATACCTTAAAAATGAAAGTCTAGGCTGAGCTAGGCCTAGGGTATAGCTCAGTAGCATAAGCACCTGTCTGGTGAGCACAAGGTCCAGAGTTTGACCCCCAGTACTGGGGAAAAAATTCTATTTTTAAAGACTTTGGAGGGCTGGTGGGATAGCTCAGAGGACTAAGTGCCTGCTTGGGTAAACACGAGGACCTGGGTTCAAACCCCAGCACCACATGCTGTGCCAGCCCCAACCCCAGGCATGCAGAGCCTGAAACCTAGCCTGGGTGTGGTGGCACCTACAATCCCAGGGCCCGGGAGGCTGATGACAAGAGAACAAATCCAAACTGTGTCAGAAGACCCTGTACCAAATACAATATAAATAAATTAATCAATTAATTAATTTAAAAATAAAATAAAAGTCTTGGGAAAAGGAATAGAAACATAGAATGATGGTAGAGAAAATCATAATAAATCTCATTATTAGATTGTATCCTAGATAGCTTGATTATTTGTTCTTTGGGGCAGAAATGAAAGCTAAGTTCCTCTGCTCGTATTTCACTATTGTACCCTCAACACAGTTGAGCCAGCAGAATGTAGGTACTCCTAAGGGTCTTCATATTTTCATGATATTGCACGGCTCAGTAAGCAGAGCAGAAGAGAATAGGAAATCATTTTTTGTAATCTCTTTTGAATTTCCTGAAATTTATTTCTCTTAGTACACACTTGCAGTATTTAATGTCTGCAGTCCCGGCGTGCAGCTGGGGTTGGTGTGCGTGTGTGACGCCTCCTCCCTCCTGTCTACGTCACTTTTCCTGCCTCTGTTTCCTGCCGTTCCCTCTTCCCTTGAGCTGCTTACCATTTGAGCAAAGTCTGTCTCCTTACCTTATATCAGCTATCTTCCGTTTTGCTCTTTATTTATATTTTGGGTTTATCCGGGAAGAATTAACATGTGCTATTTAAGTGTATATATCTGATTTACATTGCTTAGTATTACAGTCTCAGGATGCCTCCGTTTCCCTACAAATGACTCATTCGTCCTTCTTAATGTACTACTTCACAGTAGTACTCCACTGTGTATAAGTATCATGTTTGATTTACCCATCCATCCATTGAAGGAATACAAGTTGTTACCAAGTTTACTCATTACAAGTTGTACGGTTAGAAACATCGATATGGCGGGCCAGAGAGCTCAGTGGGTTAAAGTGCCTGCTTAGGCAGATGCAGGGGCCAAGGGTTCGATCCTGCTGTGCCAGCCTCTCCCTCAGGGAGTGCTAAAATGGAGACTGAGACGGAGCGTGGTGGCACACACCTTTAATCCCAGCTCTTGGGAGGCTGAAAACAGGAGGATCACTATGAGTTTGGTCTTCTCAGTGAGACACTGTACACTCTGTAGACCCTATCCTGAAAACATTAAAAAAGAAAAAGAACAGAAACATAGATAAGCGAATGTCACTGCACAGGGCATTGAGCATGGTCCGCTGGGGTGCTTTATTTGACGAAGAAACTACAATAATTCCAGCGAAAGGCTCCACTTTTAAATGTATCCCTTTCATGAGCAGAGGATGCGATTCTCTACCACACCTCTCACTCCTGTTGCGTGGCTGAGCTCCTGCCCCACAGCACACTGCTCACGTGTGCGCAGAGGACAACCTGCAGCCCCAATCTGTATGCAAAGGAGCCAGTGTGCATCCAAGGTCTCTACCACACTAGCATTTTTCAGACCAGAGTCTGTCCGTTACATAAGCAGTTATATAGTCCTATTTGTTTATACACTATGCTAAGCAAACCAAGCAGCTAATGAGGAATATCCAGCAAGTATGTAATCAATTTATTAACTTTCCTCAAATATACAATCAACTGCTGAAAAACCTTACATCAAGATTTTTCACATCAATGTTGCTTTCGGAGAAGAAACATATAAAACCCCTCAATATTTTTTCAAACCTGATCATACTTTTGATTATGGAACATATGCATGCAATAATGGAATTTAATGAGGCACACAAGGCAGGTCACCATGAATCATTACCCAGACACTTCTTGTCACAGGGTACTGCCTTCTCCTGCCAAGGTGGGTGGCAGATCAAAAGCACCCAGCACACCAGTCCTAAAGGCAGTGCTGTCCGAATTTTGTCACTGCTCCATGTCACACATGCATTACTGAAAAGGGTAACAATAGAATCAAATCTGTGCTATGACTAAGTAAAAAGTAATTCCAGAAGAGAAGATATGCCTTCTTTTATTTGGAAATGTTAAAACAAACTACTCCCTTTCAGTCACATCTCAAGGTACTTTGTTGTATTAAATAATTCATTTCTGAACAGAAACTCTAAACTAAATAGTACAAGCAAACCACAGCAAAACTTATCTAGATTGTCCTATAAGAAACAAAAAAGAAGAAGGTCAAAGTCTTCACGTTGTTGCAGGAATTTTGTGTAACTTCATGACACCCTCTCAGCATTATGGAGTTGTCACTTTCAACATAAAATTAAATTTGAAAACTATACACATTCAAGTCTTTCATCATAGAAGCATTTACATGCCTTTGCCATTACCCATTTTACAGAATTTTATTCAACTGCCAACATATATTTTATGAGATGGGGAGATTTTGTTTTTGTTCTTGTTTTGGACTTTTCTTCCACCATTTTTTCTTACCACTACCTAAAATAGTAGTGGCAGATCTATGGCATGTGTGCTATTTGTTGTTGTTTTGTTTGTTTGTTTGTTTTGGGTTTTTTGTTTTGTTTTCGTCTTAAGACCCTGTGTGAATGTATGGGCTGCTTATTACAAACTAAAACCTACGTTTTGGGGTTTAGCTTTGACAACCTGTGATAAATCATTGGGTTTGGGTTGCAGCTTGTGGGATCACCCTGAATATTCAAAACGTGGCTCTTCTTTAGGACATTTTTGTCATGCTAGGCAGTTGGGTACCAAAGAAGACACAGCTGTCCACTGCTTCCTTCTCTTCCAGGTGGAGCCAGACCTACGGCCCCTTCCTCAGACCCAGAGCTAATGTTTTGGGTTGACGTTTACTCCTTATCCAGAACAGGACACAGCAGAGCTGATCACAAGTGGAAAGGACAGTGACAAGCCAGTCCACCTTCACACACCTCAGGATCTTGGCCACTCCCTTCCCACCCGGTCCCAGAGAGCCCCACCCTCCCCAGACACCCTGGCTTGGCATTGTTCATGTCTGTGGGATTTTCCACTCCCCGTGTGACTGACACAGAGCTATTATCTGTCTGCCAATGCCCTGGGAGCCCACAGACGCTCAAGGATCTAATCCAGGAAGGGGCACCAGACAGCGCCTTCCTTTTCTCCTCTGTACTTATAAGTCATTTAATACCAGGGCAAATAAATAGAACTAGATGCACGTAAGGAATTTTTATAAATCCAGAATTCTACTTAACAAAGTGACTGTAAGCATTCTAATCTCTTCTTCCACTCTCAAAAGAGCATGCATGAGCCGGGTGTGGTGGCACATGCCTGTAATCCCAGCACTGGGGAGGCTGAGGCAGGAGGATCGGTGTGAGTTCGAGACCAGCCTGAGCTACAAAAGTGAGCTCAAGGCCAGCCTGAACTGCATACAAGACCCTGTCTCAAAAAGATTAAAAAAAAAGAGCATGCATGAAAGTGAGCTCTGCACAGCAGCTTGAAAAGTTTCCCACTCACAGGCACTGGCTCTTACAAATTTTCTACACAATAAATTTACTTGCTTCTCAGAATCTGATTATGAGGCATAATTTTGGAAATAATATCACTTCTATCCAAATCTAGAATTAAAGCAAGAAAATAGCTACAGATTTTCGGAGCAGAACTAGAACCACAAGGGGCAACATGTTACTTCCTACTTTCTTGTTTGTGCAGTCCCTCAAATCCACGCTGAGCATGTCTCTGCCCTTGTGGAAAAAGAACTGAAAGACTAAGGCATCTGAGCTGTGGCCTTTGCCTATCTTTCTACTAAATACAAGACCCAAAGTCTATGTTCAAAGAGCAATGAATAAGACCAGTTGTAACTGCAATGGTAAAAGAATTCCTCCTTTGAGGGCAGTTATTCCAGATATACCACATTCCTTTTTTAAAGATGAATGGAAGATATTAGGAATGTTTCCTGAAGACTACATGCATTTTAAACTACACTCTTTTTAACTATAGTTCTCCTACAATAGTGAGCTTTCATCTAGAAAGCATAGAGACACATTCCAAATTCTTACAAAATCCAGGTGCTTAGCTCAGCGGATTAAAGCACCTGCAAGTAGGTGTAGCAGCCAGGGGTTCAATCCCTGGGCCTATCATGCCAGCTCCCCTTTCCCACCCTCCACCCAGGTGCACTGAGATGGCAATTAAGACTGGACATGGTGGCACACACCTGTAATCCAAGCTCTTGGGAGGCTACAAATAGGCAGATCACTACAAGTCTTATCTAATAGTGAGACCCTGAGTACCCCGTAGACCCTTCACTAAAATCCAAACAAGAGAGAGAGAGAGAGAGAGAGAGAGAGAGAGAGAGAGAGAGAGAGAGAGAGAGAGAGAGAGGAGAGAAGAAAAAAGAAAGAAAATCTAGGTCCTATCCAAATAGAAATGCACTAATTATGCACACGTTCCTTATAGAATCTAATGTCTTCCTCCTTGGAGATAAATATTGGCTGCAGTAATCAAATCATGGTAGAATGTATGATGTTACATCTCTAACTGAAATAAGAATACTCTGTTGGGATCAATATAAAATATTTCTCTGCAAACTTACATTCATTCATTATATTCTGTTTAAAGAGTCATCCTAAATAAAGCTGATCTTAGAGTCAATAATCATTCTTTTTTAAGATTTTTTAATATTTGAAGAGAGTACAACATAACATAAAAATTTCAAATGATACAGAATCTCACTAAACAAAATAATATGAATTTTACAGTATTTGTTGTAATGCATAGGATTGTCTTCAATTAGATGTTCATATTATCAGGTATGTACATGTAAAATTAGAAAAAATGAAAGAAATACATGAAAAAAATAAGAAGAGAAAAAGGACAAAGAATTGAAAAACGGGGACAAAGTAAAATAATCATGAACTGCTCCTTTTCATAGGCCGGCAAAAATTGACAGTCATGGCTTTCACTGTCAGCATCATTATAAAATTGCTAAAAGCATACCTTTGAGGAAAATAGGCATCCCTTCCTGAATATTTGAAATACTCTCAGCTTCTTTGTGGGACTAAGAATTTGTAATGAAAAAAGCTTTACATCTGCTTATTGACATCTTAGTTTAAATAAAGCTTTTGTTAGACTTGCTCATTACAGAGTATTTGGTACCATCTTACCTCCTCCACTGAGGTGCCAAGTTGTACAGCCTCTGCCCGCTCACAGTTGGGACTATGAAAAAGGTCCGAAGACATAAAGGTGAGGAGCCTAGGGAAAGCGGGCCGCATGAACGTGGAGGATAGAGAGGAGAGACCAAGACTGAAGGAAGTAGAACCACTTAGAGCCCTGAGCCAGTAAACCGTGATGTGAATGAGCGTGTTCAACTTGTCTCTATGTGTAGGTGGCAGGCTTCAGTGGTGACAAAGGAGACAAGAAGACCTAGCATTTGCACCTTGAAAATCTGAATTTGTCTTAGACCCACACCTTAGCCATGGAAATGTAAAAGCATTGCATAGAGATATTTCTTAATATTGACATCAAAATCACAGGAGTATCTTTGGAAGTGACAAATTAAGTCATATTTATGGATCGTGTATAATCCTTCCCCCAAACCCATTTAGTTAAATGATTCCTTTTACTTAATACTGATAATGTATTAATTCCTTTGAAAGCTACTTGGATTAAGTCCATAGCCTTCTTTCATCATAATTACATCAATTCCTGCCCCAGATATCTTTTCCTCAACAGGAGTATTAGCATTCTGATGATTTCTGACTATGCTTGGTATCACATCAAAATGCTGGGTTGGTCTGTGCACTGCTTGATAGAAGCTATTTATCTGTCTGCCTTCTATTTCAAGCACAGCCACTGACTCCAGGAATGAGACACTTGACCTACTTGGGGCTCCCTTTGGCCCAGCAAGACATCTACAGAAGTTGGGCTGTCTGCTAATAGCACTGCCACTGTTATCTCCTGGTAAAAGAAGATTTACATTTCATTAGAATGGGGCCCAACACCATCTTCATGTCATTTTCTCCTGGGCAAGTTAGTGGCCGTATTGTTAAAGCTGGTCAAGGCACAAAATGCACACCACATCTACAAGATGCCTCCTGAAGCAGAGCTTCCCTTTGTCAACCCTCAGTCTACTCCTTCCCTGAAAGATACGGGAAAACTTCAGTTCCATGCAACAAGTATTTGCAGTCTACTCGGAGCTAAACACTTGCATATGAATAGTGGTGGATGGAACATGTATTGGATAGACGGCTGAGTAGAATCTGATACAGTGGCTGGTATACACAAAGACACAAATCATTTGAGGTCATTAAGTAAAATACATGGTGGGAGAAATATGGTAGAGGACTTGCCAGGCCACTGTGGGGATTTGCAGTGGAGAATCTTCAGGCAAGAGAAGCTATGCTCTGTGAAGAAACACTCCTATAGGCAATACTCAGGGAACTGACTAGAGATTTGACAGATAGGTAAGCTGGAGAAGAAGAAGAAGAAGAAGAAGAAGAAGAAGAAGAAGAAGAAGAAGAAGGAGAAGAAGAAGAAGAAGAAGAAGAAGAGGGGAAGAAGAGGAAGAGGAAGAGGAAGAGGAAGAGGGGAAGAAGAGGAAGAGGAAGAGGAAGAAGAGAAGGAGAAGGAAGAGAAGAAGAGAAGGAGAAGGAGGAGGAAGAGGTTGATAAGATGAAGACAAGAGTTGAGAAATAGAGGCAGCACTGGGAGCTGCACACATGTGCAGAGGATGTGGACTAAAGCGAGGAAGGTTAAGAGGGACCAGAAACAATGCTGGGTGAGCCTAAGAAGAAATGGTGGTTTATTAGTTAGGGCAGGAAAGTGCTGGAAGGTTTTAAGCAAGAATATGATAAGGACAGATTGGGGATTTTGAGAAATGACCACAGAGCTGGACAGTAAAGTTATTTTGAAGTGACACAACTAAAACTAAGGAGCCCAGTGGCATAGCCGCTAGCCTAGTGATGCTACAAGTCTATACTGACCAAGTGGCAGTTGAAAGAGAGACAACAGCTTTGGGAAATTTATATGCAACCAAGCTCAGCGACTCGGTGATCTTTAAAATGTTAGAAGCTGCTGTTGTGGGGAAAGATGGGAAGCGGGCTTCTCATTGAAGCTGTTAGAATTTTACCACCTTAGAAATAGCAATCCATACAATTAAGTAAGCACTGAATCAAACTATCCAGAGCTAAGGTAACTCAGAGACACAAGAATGGAGAAAAACATGGTGAAGAAAGGACAAAGAAGTATAAAATTAGGTGTTAAAAAAAAGGAATAAAAAATGTGCTACAAGTTAAGCTCATAGCAGTGATACTGTTTTTGCTAGGATTGCTTAATAAATAAAATAAAGATTTGATCTGGGTTTGTATGAGATAAACTTTGTGCCCAGTAATAACTTTATACAATGGTAGTGCTTCATACATTTTCTTTAATAAAAAGCTCAACAGCAAAGTACAAACGTGGAGAAAGAAAAGAAGAGTAAGGAGATGAAAATTTGTTCCCAAGGAAACTGAACAGAAATTGGGATTACATACCTTGAAAGAACATTTCTCAGTTAGGTCTACCAGACCTAAGCAAACGGAAGTGACCTCAGGAAAGTATCCCAAAGCTGGGAAAGAGAAGCCCATCTGCCTAGGGTGAAGGCCTGATTCTGTAAGTTAACAGAAAAGCGAACTCAAGACAGCTTCCTTAACTACCTGCACTTTGGAGTAAAATGTAAGTGGAGGGAAGTATTATGATAGGACCCATGTTACTGGGCTTTGGGAGAATTAGATGTGTTCATAGCTATGTAATGCTTGCAAGAATAGCTAGTAGAGAGTAAGTATTACTTGATATGGACTATGATTCGAATTAATTTATGGAAGGTAGTATTGGTTCTTTTTTTTTTTTTTTTTTTTTTGATGGTGAAACATCCTCCAGTTCTTCGTGACTAGGACAGTGGTACTAAAAAGGTTTCACATTCTAAGGAATTGACTTATAAGCAGTCACCTGACAATCTGGCCAATTAACTCCAACCACAATGTGCAGGTATTTTAAAGTGACACACAACGCACTCACTAGGAATGTGGTTTCTCACAGCAGTGTCAGTGATGCAAGAGGGGCTACCTGTTCTTCCAAAGGAAACCTACTTCCTCCTCCGTCGTTTGGCAACTGCTGCAATGGGGCTGAGAGTAGCAGCCTTGTGAGTAGCCTCATTTTTCTGAGAAGACAGCACTGTATTCTTCCACACAATCAATTAAAATGTAATCATCATATCTTTGCTAAGCTGGATTTAGCCCACTGTCCAGAGACAATTATTTTGGCAACTATAAACAGAATATGAAATACTAAGACCAACAAAACCAGTTTGATTTCACTACATGTAATGTGGGTATTATTTCCTTTTAAAATGTGCCCAGGAAAAGGCCCCCAGACTTACACAAACAATCTCAATCCATAGGATTATTTCTTGTATTGAAGGATTCACAGCATAGCTGTTTGCATTAGTGAATATAATTGTCTTCAACAAAGAAAACTCAATAAGAAAAATAACCAGTTTTCAGCATGTATAATCCACAGTACCAAGAAAATTAGGCTTTCTAATTAACTGCTTCTTTTATTTTAAATTTTTTAATTTTTTTTTAAGTTTTGTATTTTAGGTAAGGGTCTACAGGGTATTCAGGGTCTCACTACTACATTGGACTAGTAGTAACCCGCCAGCTCCCAAGAGCTGGGATTACAGCACCACCACAATTGCCATCTCAGCGCACCCTGGGGGTGGGGCTGGCACGGCAGGCCTAGAAATTGAACCCCCAGCCCGAGTCTGCTTGCAGACACTTTAATCTGCCGAGCTATTTGGCCAGCCCTGTCTCCTTTTAAACAGGAGAAGTGGCATGCAAAATTTCCCATTATAGTTTGCTATAGCCAGTGAATACTCCAGTTAGTGGACTCAGAGGAACACCTTTACATGGGATTTTCAATAAACAACTGCTTTCTTTAGCATCACTTAACAGAAGATGCTGAAGGAGGATCACACTTTGCGTACTGCATTCCTTTCTCCGGTGTATGAACCAATCTTCCCCATGTAGATACCAATGCTTTAAGTTGCTGCCAACCAGATTTCCATGCTGCACCAGGAACTGTGATATCCTAGTTTCCACTTAGTCTTTAGCATATATGTGCATGTGTGTCTTTATCTTAATTTAGTCTGAGGCAGCACTGTGCAAAAATGTCTCTGTTCAATATCAGATTTAGATGTGGGCCTGTGTATGCTTTTCCTGTGTATATGCCCATGCACAAGGGTATTGTTTGCTTTTAATGGTATGTTAAGCATGCCCACAGACTACCACAAAGAAAGCATTTTCTCCAGTTAAAATATCACCTAGCACTTATATAAGAATACTATTTTTAGCAGTAACCAAGCCCTTATCTTAAAGAAAAGGACTATGAATTTTTCTCTCTAGTTGGGTTCATTGCTGTAATTCATCTGGCCCTTTCTCCTCTACTGCCACTCCTAACAGCTTTATCCATCATTTTTCAGCACTTTGTGAGCACATACAGTTAAAAATCAGCTCTTCTTCTAACATTCTAGAAGATTCCACAGTCTCAACAATCAATAATAGTTACTAAGATCCCACTTATGCCCAATACTTTTCAGTTTTTTTAAAGAATGATCCTTGTGCTTCAGGTGCTTGCAGGCTGGTGAGAAAATGGCAAAATGTGTTAAAGGCTCCTGTGCCTCCTACACTGGAACAGTCATTGTTACCAACAGATCTAGTTATTACGTATTTATCCCCAAAATTGGATGAAATAGAACTTCCTGTATAGTTTCCCTCTAGTCCTGATTATATTTAACTTAATTCTTCTTCAACACGGTAGTCTCTTAAGCTGATACTATGAGGCTGCCTTGTAGACTATTTCTTCCTACCTGATACACTTCCTTGGGTCCCTAACTGGTCACATGGCCATGCAGTTCTCAGGAATATTGCTCCCAAATGTTTTCCCCCAGCTCCGAGCTCTCCTGCTTCCAGGTGTGATTTTCTGTGCCCGCTATGCAGAGCTTCCGGGCTCCAGGTCTCTCCCACCCGACTGCTCTCTCCTCTCCCTCTGCTGCCTCCTCAGCCTCTCCTGTCCTCTTCTGGGCCCCCTGTCTTCGTGATACCTTCACTCATCTAATGGCTCCTACACACTATCAATCAAAAGATTGAAACAGACACCCATGAAGGATTTCTAATATTTGAGTAACATATTAAACAAATTGTGTAAGTAAAAAGGACATATAACAGTACATCAAATATATCAAAGATTAATGGAGAAACAGAACAGTTATAAGGTAGTTTTATGTGTAGTAATAAGGGATGAGTGTTTGAACAACAGTTTTGGCAATAAAAAGAGAAAGGACATGAAAACACCATAAACAAAGAAGCAGTAAAGGTACACATATAAATATGGATACAAAATGATAAAAAATCAAATCTCATTGGCTTGAAGATAGACAGGATGTCTTAGTTACTTTTTGCTCATTGCTGGGACAAATACCCAACACTCAAAATGAAGGAAGGAAAGGTTTATTTAGCTCACAGTTCGTGGAGGTTTCAGTCCATATTCGGCTGGTCCAAGGCTGAGTGGAGCAGGGTGGAGAGCATCCAGTTCATGGCGGCAAAACAGCAGCAAAATGGTGGCAGAGGCAGCCAACCAAACAGGGCAGCCGAGCAGCAGCAACAGCTCGAGTCTGTCTCTGTCTCTCTTTATATTACATTCAGGCTCTCCGCCTTAGCCCCCGCCTTAGGCTGCACCCATAATACCAGAAGTACTTAGACCCATAATCCCATCAGTACTAAAACCCATAATCCCAGGGATCATGGATCAAGTCTCAAACTCTAGAAGTCCCCGCCCAATGACTACATGAGGCTTTGGGGGGACAACTAGACATAAACCATAACACAGGAGAATCTGACTTTTTCCCTCTCTTAGAAACCCCTATGTATAATCGGCAAACTGTCCTTCCCATACATTGTACTTTATTCTTCTGAGAATAAGAAAAGCAAAAAACAGGAGCAATATTTTTATTCATGTTTTCTGTGATCCACACAACATTATTTCTTGTAGTGAATGACTGAAAATAAACCAAAGTTATGTTTGCTTCATTTGGTTGATGGGATATGAGTTTCAATTATATTAATTTTTCTCCTGAAAACAATTTCATGTGAAAAGAATTTTCATGGGTAGAAAATTCTACTGTAGATGTATACTCTACCTTTCATGAGAACTAAATAATTTGTTCTGGACAGATAGCACTGGCCAGCTTCAGGTGGAGTTATAATGAGTCCGAGTAGATTTGCTATAGTTAGTTAGGAAGTTCTCAAAGAACTATATTTAAAAATCTTAGAGCTGGGAGCATTTTGGAAGCTTTAAGCAACAGAGAGGAGAATAGTTTTGGAGCCGAAATTCTGACAACATAGTCCCCAAATGACTATTTCAATTATTGGTGGAAGCCTTCTTAACGAATAGTATTGTCAAGTAACTGGAACAGAGCAAGCACACTATGGCAGACATTTCCTTTCTTTCGGAGGATCTGCAATGTCAGTTATTCAAATTTTATTAATATCTGTCTCAGACTTTGAAATTTGAAATTACATGGTAAAATACAAACGCAGCAACCATAGAGAAATTAGAGAAGCCAACCCCTATTGGATAGCCCAGCATACTATATATTGAAACTCTCAATACAGTACAAATTAAAGTAAATTATTGGAAACTATTCTAACTTAAAAAAAGAAGGACACAGAGTTCAGTGACTTAATATATTTTTACTGCCACTCTGACAAATCCTGTTTAAATGTGACTTTTCCACAGCATGACAAAACTTTTGATGTGAGTTATAAAACCCCTATGAAGTTGTTAAAGGAAACATAATTATAAAGTCCCAGTCATAAATGACACATTAGATTTCAGAAGGCTCTTTTTCTTTCCCATGACTGAGAATTGGTAAGCATTAGTACACAGACATCAAACAAGCTCTATTGGGTCTGATTCCCTACAGAACACTCTAGGTCCCAAATAAGTTTAAGATTAAGCCTTAAGAACTTTAGTCTATACGGGAGTTTAGGATTCACTACTGGGACACAGGGAACAAACAAACAAAAAATATATATGGGGAGAATCAAAGCCCAATATTGTTGGCAGTGGCATAATTTTATTATGGTTGTTTGGCCTCACAGCCCACCCACTGTAGTTTCCCACATTCTACTGACCCACTGGAAAATCCTAATGTCACCTTCTAGGTCACCTTATCCCACTCATCACATGCAGCCATGTGATTCTTTCCTGTCAGGGCCTGAGAAAGGAAAGGGAAACTGAAGGATTTGGACAAGATCTCATGGCTTCTGTGTAACAGTTCGGGGAATTATTCTCAGCTGACAGAGTAGACAGCACTTCCTCTTACCAGCTAGGCAAATGAGTGATTTTTTTTTTTTTTTTTTTGCTCATTCTTATTTTAAAATAAGAGATCCTTGCCGGGCGTGGTGGCTCACACCTGTAATCCCAGCACTCGGGAGGCTGAGGCAGGAGGATTGGTGCGAGTTCGAGACCAGCCTAGGCTACAAAAGTGAGCTCAAGGCCAGCCTCAACTGCATAGCGAGACCCTGTCTCAAAAAAAGACAAAAAAATAAATAAATAAAATAAAATAAAATAAGAGATCCTTGCCGACTTCTTTAGAAGAAGAATGAGAACATGTATAAATTCTCAATCTATAAATCAACCCATACACAGATAAATGAAATATAGCTTGTTTTTAGCCTTTACCTCATTGTAAAGGTTTTACCTAATGTTTCTTTGAAAAATTGGCAAAATCATTACTTTAAAACATGGTATTCCTTCTTGATTGCAAAAATCAATTGAGACCCAGTTCATACAGAAAGAGAAACAAGTAAATAAAAACTAAAAGACAAATATAGTAATAGCTTGGTACTCTAAGTGGGGAGAGAGCTCAGTGGTCTAAGTGCCTGCCTGGCAAGCAGAAGGACACAAGTTAGATCCTGGACACCAAATGCCATAATGCCATGCTGTCCTAAAATACTGGGCATGCTGTGCCTGCCCCTGAAATCGAGTGTGGTGGTGCATGACTATAATTTCAGCACTGGGGAGGCTGAGACAGGAGGATCACTACAAGTCTGACATGAGTAATGAGACTCTGAATCAAATAAATAAATAAATAAATAAATAAATAAATTTTTTTAAACTAAAAAATAAACATCAGAATAGAACAAAATAATCCTGACAAATGAAAGTGTATTTGTTTAACTATATGTTGTAAGTCTCACACGGACATTTAACCAAACGTTAGTTTGTCTTTCTCACAAGAAGGTGAATCATACATTGCCATAGTACTCCTAAGGCTTACAGGTGAGTGGAAGGCCACCTGCCACCTGCTGCCTTCCTGATCCGTCACGCTCACAGCGGGATCTTCCTCTCCCAACACAGCTGCCATTGTCCTCAACATCACATCCACCTTCCAGGGAGGAAGAAAGGAAAAGGAAGACAGTCACAGGAAACCCCTCCTTCTGACACTCTTAATGATGCCTAGAAGATTTCTGTTGACGACCAAGTTGGCAAAGCCATGTAAACCAAATACCTGCTCTTAAAAAGACATTTAGAAAACTTAGATTTGCAGCACCATGAATGTAATTATAAACTCTCCTAAGCATGGTGAGAATAAATAGAGAACAAGGGAGCCTCACTATGTACAACAGAAATATATTATTCACAGAGAATGGGTTTTGAGAATGAAAATCTGAATTATGCAATGGAAAAACTACTTGGACTAAAAATATTAGGTGCAGATATAGACAATGGCATAGGCACAACATATACACAATTTAATTGCTATGTATCAGTGAAGACGTGCAAATATATAAAAGGGATATCGGGGCTGGTGAAATAGTTCAGTGGCCAAAAGTGTCTGCTGCTTAGGCAAGCACAGAGACAGAAGTTTGATCCCAGGTACCACATGCCACATCAGACCTGTCCCCAGGGCAGGCTGAGCCTGCCACAGAGACTGGACTTAGTGTCATGTACCTTTAGCCCCAGTGCTGGGAAGGCTGAAAATAGGAAGGTCACTATGAGTCTAAGCTGTGTAGTAAGACCCTGTAACAACTAAACACATCAAAAAATAATTTTAAAAAATAAAAAGCAATCTATCCCATATCAAGAAAACATATTTGTCCTTAAAAATAGATCTAATAAGGGCCAGGGAGGTAGCTCAGTGGTCTAAGTACCTGCCTGGCAAGAATAAGGACTCAGGTGCTATTCCCAGTATGGTACTTCAAGCCATGGTCACATTGAGCTGGTCACCAAAACTGGGCATGGTGGCACATGCCTGTAATCCCATCGCTGGGAGACTGAGACAGGAGGATCAGTGTGAGTAAATGAATAAATAATAAAAGATTTTTTAAAACAATAAATCTAATAAATAATATAAAGACTTATGGAAAACGTGTAAAATTTTGTATAAAAACATAAACATATATGTATGTAAAGAGACCTCAGTCATGTTCACAAATGCAGCCAAAAATATTGACATATTAAATCCAGAGTAATTCATAGATTCCATGGCATAGGATGTTTTTGGAGAGTTGAGTTGTATTTTCTCCCGAAGTTGATCCTAACACTGAACTTTTGAGGTACTTTATCTTACATAAGTCCCTAACTGAAATGTAATTAAACCTGTCACTTTGCTCACCTACTGTTGTGACTTCTGTTTGGGAGAATACAGTGGCACTTTGCCTCTCCAATGGCTCCAAGCTCCAAGTTTCACTACCTGAACAGCAAAGTGTGGAAAAAAATCTGTGAGGTTTTCGTAAGTTTTCTGGGTAGTCAACCCAAAAACGCAACCTGAAAAGTCCTGAACGGGCCGAGAGTGGGCCATGCCCCGCATCTCACGAGGAACCCAAGGAGGGAACACTTCAATCTGTGAGGCACCCCTCTCAGCCAAGCGACATACAGCGCTTGCATTAGGGTGTTAAACAGTCATCGGTGTGGGATTTTGCACTTTGTTTACATAATATATCACAGCCATTGCTCCAAAGAAAATTGATGATACCGTAAGTAAAGCTAAGAGGAAAGCCATGAGATCTGCCATAGAGTTAAAGAAACAAATCACTGGAAAACTTATTGAAGCCTTAGAAAAATTAATTTCTAAGTGTAATTTTGGGGCCTCCGAATTAATTATTTAGTTTTCCACTTTTTGTCTGTTTTCTTTGTTTTGTTTTTGTGGCTAACTCATCCTGCCCTGGGGGCAAGGGTGGTGCAGCATGTGGTGCCAGGGATGGAACTGTAGTCCCTGCGCGTTTGCTTCAGCTTGCCTAAGCAGGCGCTTTAGACAGCTCAGCTATCTGACCAACCCTCCATTGTTTCTTATGGGAAAAGCACATTCAGTTCTCAAATTTTTCAATATTGAGTACAAATTTGAAAGAATTGAATTGGCAGTTAAGCTTTCCCCTTCCGTTTTCTACCCTCACAGTGCTCACGACTATATCCTTTGCAGAAGGACTTCTTGTTCCCCTTCACTATATAGTACCTTGTAATCTCATGGAGCTTTGTGAAGAAGTTTCAGTTTACAGGACACAGTTTTACAGAGTGTATTGATGGATTATGTCTGCTAAAACCTCTACGACTTTCTGCAAAGAATAAAACACAAGCTGGCTATGCACAGAGTCTCTCGCAGAGTGTTTGCTTAGTTCAGATGGCCGCGACCACCTGTGCAGAGACGAAAGGAGAACATCTGGGTTTGTCTCTGAATTGGCCACTTGGGCTCACAGAGCTGTGCATTTGTAGCCATTCTGTACCCCAATGACTCTCCTCTCGACCACTGTCTTTTCAGTGGAGTCCTCTTGAGTTTAAACCATATGCTAAACCAAGTGGGGTGGAACCCTGGAGGCTTAGGCAGGAAGATCGCTATGAGTTTGAGATCAGCCTAGGCTACAGAGTGAGTTCAAGACTGGCCTGAACTCACTCCAAACAGTGAGACCATGTGTCATGTGTCAGAAAAGAAAAAGAAAAGGCTATGTCAGCTTCCTTTTTTCTTTTTTTTTTTTTTCAATGTATTTGGTTCTTACAGGGTCTCACTATGCAGCTCAGACCCATGATCCTCCAGATTTCAGCCTCCTCAGAAGTGGGATTACAGGCATGTGCCACTAGGCCCAGACTCTGTGGCCCACTCAGCCCACCTTGGGTGCAGGGCTAGAGTACCATGTGGAGCCAGAGATTGAACCGCTGTCCTTGCTCTTTCCTAACCTTGCCTAAGTAGGTGCTTTGGTCTATTGAGCTATCTCATCAGGCCCCATTTTTATCTTTAATGTAATTTTAAATATAATATGTATGTAATTGTATATATATATATATATATATATATATATATATATATATATCCTTCATCTCCGCAAGTGTTTTTTTTGAAATTCATATTATTTTGTTAAGTGAAATTCAGTATAACTTGTAATTTTTTCTGCTTTAATTCTAATTTGTATTCTCTTTCAAAAATATTAAAAGGTGTTTTCCCCTTTTAATCTCATAGCACTTCTCTCTGCTTCATGTTTAGTCCTCTTCAGTAATCATTCTCACCCTGAAACACAAACACAATACATATGCCATGCATTGTCTATGTAACACACGTGCACTTCTTTTTAACATTTGATTCTTTTGTCCTCCACGAAGTCCTCCAATGACAGTTATAAAAATAACACTCGCTGAGGCTGCTCCAGGCCTGTTCAGGGGCTTTCAAACTGCCTTTCAGGCAGAACTAGTGCTCAGCATCATTTCAGGGGAGGAGACTGGACCTTTCCCCTGGCGCCTTCTCAGTGGTGGGGA
The DNA here is from genome assembly GCA_004027025.1 of Myocastor coypus. NCBI lineage: Eukaryota > Metazoa > Chordata > Mammalia > Rodentia > Myocastoridae > Myocastor > Myocastor coypus. The sequence goes on along the minus strand of PVJA010001075.1, from coordinate 62,487 downwards.
GCTTGCTGCTCCTGCTCCCCACATGCCCTCAGCCTGCTCCACTCTGCTGTTCAGTGTGCCTGTCCTGTCCCTGCTCCCTCAATCCGAACCACTTGGCTACACCATCTGATCACCTGTCTGGACTGACCGCACTGCCTGGCAGACACAAGCTTCTGCATTGCTCCTTCTTGATATGTTTGAAATTTAAGGTGAATGTTCATGGTGCCTAATAGAAAAAATTAATTTCAGTGTGTATTGTGGGAATAAAACTCCTTCGGAGCAGTTGAAAAAGGCCACGGAGAGGTCCTGCATGTGAAAAGACTGTAAAACCTAACAAAGCACCAAGGGGATGTAATCAGCAGGAAGAACATCCGGGACCTCTCTGTTTAGACTTCAGTGCCTCTCATGACACATTTCCTAAATTCAGGGAGCTGAGCATATAGGCGCTGATCTAATTCCAAAGAAAAACCGAGGTGACCAGAAAATTAAGAACAAGAGCAAAAAGAGAAGACAAGATAAATGCTCAGAGGCTTTGCAGCTAGGTGCAACACAGCGATTTGAGAACATCAGGATGATTTTTATATACCATGATCACTATGGGTATCAATGTGGTCCCCTAGGCAACAAGATGAAGAAAGGAAGAGGCCACAGGACTGAACCCCAGGAACCAACTCTACGTAAGGATCTGATCATGGACATGTAGCCAGTGAAGGACAGGTTTCGGGGGAAGAAGAGATCCAGGAAATAAGGCCACGGCCACTGGCCCGCATACTTTCTTGGCAGTTTCCAAGTGCCATAATATATGCTAATCTTTTTCTCTAAAAATCAAGATAACCCAAAGAAATGAGAATTATTTTTCATCACTTGTCAAATGCAAACAAAGTAATAATAATACTAATAATAAAGTAATCTGCCTAAACTACAAAACTAAGACCAGTCTTATTAGGGTTCTCTGGCAGACAAAACTGTCTGCCCCACTTCTTGTGTGCCAGGGTGACCCACGGTCATGTCACACTGCAACCTCTCTCATAAAAACAGAGTGCATTTGCACATCCCTTGACTTGGAGTTTGATCATTTGTGTTTTATAACCGCAAAGAATGACAGGTAAAACCGTGAAGCTGCTGCTCCAACCTGGAAGCATTCCAAGTTTTCACTCACTTTCTTCTGTTTCTGGCCTCAGCCTCAGGCGGCTGCCTCCTCAGCCGGGTTTGTAGCACGACTAGTATGTCCCTTGCCTGAGTTTCCTTCAAATTGCTTGGCTTCAGCTTGAGAAGCACTCACCCAGCAAACCCCGGCTTGATCAGCGGATTCTGTCTCAATCCGTAGACACGTGGCTATCTCCACTTGAGTTGGGCAGAGCCCTTCCAGCTCATATCCTCACAAAATGAGAAAAAGAAATACTCCTTGTTGTGCTCCCTTAGGAGCATGTGCTTGTTACGTAGAATTACTGAAGGAAGAGCTAGCTGATACAGAGACGAGTACAAGCACCATGATTCTGAAATCTTGTGCTCTCCGATGGGAAAGATACCAGCAGAGTTGAGATTGAAAACAGAAATAGTAGCCATGATAGCTAAAGGCTTCAAGATTCAATAAGATAATTAGAAGATGTATTGTTTCAGAGCATGTTCTCTGTAAATAGGCCTGAGTTACACTGTGATGCCTCAGCCAACCCACACATAAGCAGCAGGCACAGAAGTTTCACGCAAGAACAGTCAGTGTGCCAGACAAGCCGTTGTCCCAGAAAGAAAGCTCCATTTAGACACCTAGCAGATGGGCTGCTCTGGCAGCATGTTCAATAGCATGCAAACAGCAGGGCTGTGGTTTCCACCGCTCATGCTGGGACCCATGGCAGGTAGTTCCAAGAGGAGATAATGTGGAAAGTAGGCATGAGGTCAACTTGTTGGACATGAGTGTTGATGCCACCTTCAGTAAGGTGGAAGGCCCATCCACCTACCTAGGGGAGCAAGGCATGAACATAACCAAAGCAAACAGCTCTTAAACTACCATTTATACTAAGCCATTAAGTAGGTAGATATAACAATATAATGACAAATTTTAATTTATTTTAAGGGACCTTTTGTCTTAGTATATTTTTAGATAGTTCAAGATGTTACCCAGACAGATAATTTGCAATGGTAGGCACAGGGGATATGCATGCATTTGATCATAGCCAAAGGTTGTGAAGTAAAATTATGCATTGTGGAAGAATATCTGGGGACAGCATCAGGCACCTGAGTTTCAGTATTGACCTGACCATTAATTAGCCCTATAAAGTGACTTTCTTCTCTACACTGCTTATTTTTTGCTTATATAAGTGTAGAACAAGTGTAAGTTCATCAAAGTAGTTACTTACAATCTGGATTACTTATGTAATAGTCTTCCACTGTAAAAATTAAACAAGATCTTTAAATAAAGTATCAAACTTTTTAGGTTAGCTGAACTTTTTTTACATATTTGATATAGGGCCTCACTATGCAGTTCAGATTCATGGTGATTCTGCTGTTTTCAGTCTCCACAGCACTGGGATTACAGGCATGCACCACCATACCTGGCATCAGTGGCCAGCTCACCATGCCCAGGGCAAGGCCAGTGGTGAACCCCAGTCCCTATGCTTGCCTAAAGGGTACCATATTCTGATGATCTATCTCAACGGCCCTTGAACTTATTATTATATTGTACCAGAAGAATGTAAGACTTCTTCAAAGACCATAATGTCTAGAACCATGCAATGTTAACAAGACTATAATATGAAGAACTGTATAACAAAATATCAAAAAGCAAAGGAAAATGTTTAAAAACGAAAAGAATTCAATAGAACTGGCAATAAAGAACTATGAAAACACCTTGCTTCAAAATTTGAAGAATTTTGGATTATTGTAGTCAGCATAGATATGGGGAGAGAGCTCAGCAGTGTAAGAATCTGCCTGGCAAACACAAGGTCTTGTATTCTACCCCTGGTACCAGGAAAAAGAGTTCATAAATTATACAGTCAATATGGGACAATATCAGAGACTAAATCACAAAAACTATTCCCAAGTAAATAAAGCAACTACAAGAAATAAGTAAAATCACTTCTGTAAACAGAAACGGAACATTCCAGAAATCTTTATTAGAGTTCAAAACTCACTACCATGGATTAGGAGCAGGATAGGTTTCAAAGGTAGACCTTCAAGAAAAAGTGACAGCTAGATCCAATAGGCAACCTGAGAATGGCGTGGTTTTTTTTGTTTTGTTTTGGTTTTTTTTTGTTTGTTTTTTTTTGTTTTTTGTTTTTTTTTTTTTTTTAATAAACTTTAATGTGGAACAAGAAGTGACAGTAATGTCAAAAGGCACTTTGTGGAATGCAGAACAAAAATCCATCCATCTAAAGAAGGGAAACACACAAATGACACTGGCCCATAGAGAGGAACAGATCTTTTTCCTCAGAGCATCAGCAAGTGGAGGGCACTCATATATAACTGCTGGCAGGAGAGTGAGGCTAGTTCTTCACTGAGGCAGGATTTCTCTCCAGAGTGACCAGAGCACTCTGACCCTGTGTGAGTGACCAGTTCACTTTGACCTAAAAAGAGCAATTAAGGACTAGAGGCATCCTTGGTATGAGCCGGAATGTTTCTCCTCAACCAAAATCTGCAGTCCCATTAAAAAGACCCAGAAGGGCATGCACATGCTTTGCATGTGAGGTAGAGACTTGGCCAATTTGAAAGCCAAACCAGTTCCTTGCCCAGTAATTCCAGTGAAGCAGAAAAAAAAATATCATACAGAGGAATTTTGCCATCCTCAGACTAGACTCAATCTCTATTCCCAACTCATTTAGAAATATAGATGAGTTCTGTACTGGTATCACACATTTTTTCAGAATTCCAAATTAATTTCTAAAAGGAAGATCTAGAGGCCATGGTAACAGATGGAAAACTAAGCAACTCATTGTAGGACATTCTGGGGCATTGGCCATGCCCTGATAAACTGATGCTTGATTAGAATACACTGGAAGTTAAACAAGTGGAACGGAGATGCTGAGTATGTTAATTCCTTCATGATAACTGCTTTAATATACATATTTTATTCTTGGCATTGATAAACTCTTTTTTAGACTCCTATTTGCTTTCTCTGATGAAGATAATGAAGTGACTTCTGAGCTTGCCTTGTAGAATATAGATTTTGCCAAAGCAAAAATAAGTTTCAGCCATGAATCTTGAAACCAGCTGCTTGAGAAATATGATGAAGCATAACATGCGATTACTATAAAAAAATACAGATTTTGTTAACTTTTACATCAACTTGTGAGACATGAAAAATTTAGGTATTTTGGAAGTGTCTTCATTATTCTTCCTAAAACTCGCTGGGAATAGATCCATGGTAATTTCACCAAAGTAAAGAGGCAGGATCCAAAGAAAGGAAAACAGGAACACTAAAGATAGACATTAAGATCCCTGAATTAGAAACTCCATTTCAATCCTGTTCAAATTGTTTTACAGAATATCAGAAGAAAACTTTGTCTCATAAAACAAAGTGAAGTGTAGAGACGTTAACATGTCTTGGCTGATGCAATAAGTGATAACATTAGGATTTGAGTGCAAGTCTGATTCCAAACCACAGAACTTAGGAGTAGGCTTTCCTACCTTCTCAATTAGATACTAGTGGAATGAAAGTTTTAGAATCAGTCCAAAACAGACACAAAAACATGCCCACCCTGCCCATAATAGTTCACAGGACAAAAGTACTCAAAAATGTGGAAATTGAATTTAAATTTGACAGAGTCTTCAAAACAAGAACAATTTTGTTTGGACCTGCTTTGAGATTTTAGGACTCTGAACTATTTATGGAAACTGTGAAACTTTAAGAGCAAAGGCAATACCTATCTCATTATATCAAGCTGCTGAAACACTCAGATAATTTTTGTCCCAAATTGAAAGGTGATTTTTGCTAAATATTTTAAAGCAACAGTTTCATCTGCATGATCCAAATCAAATGAAAACCACAGTCATTCTGTGAACCACTTACAGCTGGACACAATCACCGAGTTACCTCATAGCACTCTGCATGGCCTGATTCATCGCTTATGTCCCATTCGGCTACTCACTAAATTATGCCATTTTATTTCTATGTGGTTCCATATGTGCTTGCATTTCTAAACCCACAATCTTCTCTTCTGGGTTAGGGTAGTAAATTTTCCTAATTAATTAGTCTTCATGTGATTAGTCTTACATTGCTTCTATTTCCCTTCTGATATATAGAAATATTGCAATTTTATAAAGAAAAAGCTGATTTGTGATCTTTATCTCACAGCATATTAAAACCTTTTAAGAAAAAAAAAGCCTGTTTACTGGGCCCTCCTCACTTCAGTTCTTGGATTTTTCTCTAGAAAGCCATTTACAATCTGAAAGGATGGCTTCTCCATTGACAATGACTCTTATGTGGACAATTACACAATCAACAACTTGTCTTCCCAAGCCAACCATCAGCTCCCAGAGGCCTATGTCGCTGGTTTTGTTTACTGATCTCTTTCAGTCATTAACAACCCAGTTCTTCAATAAACATTTATTTAACTCTTTGAGTAATAGTATAGTTACAGGATCCAGCAAGATGGCCCAGCAGTCTAAAGCTCCTGCTTAGGTAAGCTTAGGCAACGCCAGGGACTGTGGTTCAATCCTCAGTACCACATGCTGTGCCATCCCCACCCCCAGGGCAGGCTAAATTGGCCATAATAATAATAATAATAATAATAATAATAATAATAATATAAATAGTGTAGTTGCAGGTGATACAAATCAGATAATATGTCTCTTATCTGGCATTTTCATTGAAATATTAAGTAGGTCTTTGAGCTCTGTCTTTTATTATTCCAATAGTAGTAAACATTTATTGCTGGCTAAAGAAGTAAGTGTTCTTATAAAAATCAAGTCTATAAATAAATTCCTGCTGAAGAGTGTTGAAATCTCAAGGAATCCACTGTTTGCATTCAAGTGGCCAATGCACTTTTTTATAACCTGAAGAAAAATCTACCTGTGCCAGCAATTCCACTCAAATGATCTCTTATTTTTAGAGCATTAAGGATCCTCACACTCCAGCTTCTGCAAGGGATTGATTGTTCTAGTGGAATTGTTTGTTCTGAAGGGAAGCAAAAACTATCTGTTCATGTGACAAGCATCATTGGGTCTTACAACAGAGTCCACAGGTAAGTTCTTTGCTCCATTATCATGTTAGCTTTAGATTCAGGCTGGTGATTCATTGACTCAAAGCAAATATTCAATGAATTGAGCCTCACAAATCATAGTAACCCCACCCCCAAACAACCATGAATTTCACATGTCAGTGATATCTCAGCAATAACCCTATGTGATAGGTCCAGGAACAATCCCTTGTTGATGCTACAGCCACTGGACCCCTCTTATCCACAATGACCTTGGATTTAACCTCAGCTGCTTATCTCCCACACTTCTCTTGAATGAATAGCAATTTCCACTCCTGGAGGGTGAACTGTATTTATTACAGAGGTGGTTACCAATGAGAAGCAGTGAGTTAGGACCCTCTGCAGTAAGCAGCAGTACTATGTAGCTCTCTCCCTGAGAAAGGGGAAGGAGGCCTTCTGTTTGTGGTTCTGGAGTTTCCATGGGCCTCTTTTCCTTACTTAGCTTTTTAGGACCAGAAACTAACTTCTTTTACCTGTGCTCTTGAATAGGCACATCTGCTGATGCTCCTCCATCAGCAAGCTCCTCCTCAAGCTCCTTAATGAACCCCTTTCCTACTCACCATTGTCACTGGAGCTAATGCAAAGATATCATGTGGGCATTTGTCCATATACCTGGAACCCAGTGCTTTAGAAGAAATAGGAGAACATGAAAATTCTCCATACACGATATCTCTCCATGAAACTATGCTTCTTTAAAATTCTAGAGTCGTGTCTGTAGATCTCAAGACAGCAGATAGCTCTCTGATTATCCTAGCGGGTGAAATGCCTTGTTTATCTTTGTGTCCTACAACATGATATCTATTGGAAAGTTGCTAAACAGGCCGGCGAGATAGCTCAGTGGTCTAAAGCATCTGCTTAGGCAAGCTTAGTCAACCATAGGGACTGTGGTTCAATCCCCAGCACCACAAGTTGTGCCAGGCCCACCCCTAGGGCAGGCTGAGCCAGCTATAACATAAATAAATAAAGTTTAAAAAAAGGTTACCAAATGCACCTCTAAATAAATCTTGAATGCCAACATGTACTAGTTTTAGCACTTCATGACAACTTAGTTGCTTGAGCAGGATATAGGAGGAGAGCATAGAAAATAGATCATGATTTGGTTTTGCTTCATTTCCCCTTTTTCTCCATCATGATTTTTTAGCATCGTCATGACATGGTGAAGTTTCCCTGAGTCATAGTCACCCCGAAAGCAACCTCCAGAAAGTTCTCCAGTAGCCTCTCTTTCACATGTTCCAAGGTCCCAGACAGAGCCAGCGGCTCCTTGTGTTTGAAAGAGAAGAGACCCGGGAACTCTATGGTTAACTGAAGAGCAGTTGATGCTGGGGATTGGGGTGAGGAAAAAGAAGCAGAAGAGGAGAAGGTTGTAAATCACAGAGGAAAAGGAGAATTTTCAGAAAGGGAAAGAATGTTCCCATCATCAATATATTGTGAGATACATATTATGAAATGCTTGTAGTTAACTCTATTTTATGACGCTGTTTTATTTTATATGTGCATCGTTGCCGTGGAAACTGAACTGCTCAGATGTGGTGAGTTATTAAAAGTGCTTCATAGCTCCCACCTGCGTGGTAGAAGCTCCCTCATGTTGCCTCAAAGGAAAAGTGAAGCATAATAAGCTACCAACAGACACCAAAAGGCTTATTAGATTCCCAGCCCTAAGCCATCCCAGGATCAACAGTTTTATTTTCACCATCACTTTGCCAATCTTTACACTCAAGCCTTCCAATAAACCTTAAGAAATAATATAATCTTATGTCTATCCCTATCTCTTTACATGATCATTCAACTACATGCAAACCTTGGTGTCTCCCTCTGAGAGAGAGCATTCCCTCTGCTCCAGCTATGACATAAACTTTGCTTTATGGGCTCTCTGACAACAGCCTAGTACCATTTGCTTTTACATATTCTTTCAGTATGAGTTTGCTCATTCCCTTAGACTACTTTTAAAATTTGTTTGCTTAGAGTAAGAGATTTTCATAGATTGAGGGCAAGTTCAGAAGACACTATGCATTTAAAAGAATCCAATAATCCAAGCAATCGATTTTTTTTTTTTTTCATGGTTTCATGCAACAATTTAACCATGAGCTTCCAAAGAGTTCGGGACACCCACTTCCCTGAAGTTCTCATGTTTAAAAAAAAAGGTTCATTAAAATATCTACCTACTAGAAACTTCTATGAATACTAAACTTCCTTTGCATCCAGAGAAAAAAAGAGACTCTGTGCGTAAAGGCTCCTTTTGGCGTCTTAAAGTCTTGGCTCCTATAATGATTACTGGCCACCAATGATGGCAATGATATATTCCACAAAGCTAGAGAAATATTTCCATTATTCAAGGCATGAGTTTTCTGGGGAAATATTTGACAAGTTGCCCTGAAAGTGGTGTGATTCTGAGATATTGTTGCACTTTGTTATCCTGGCAGGGATCAGTGTGGATGAGATTGTCTCACCCACTCAGCTAGAAGTACAGTGGTGTAGTCATTGACTCAGACAGACATCTGGATACTTGAGCGCTGGTAGAAACACTTCTCATAACTCTGTACTATTCAAAGAAGAAGTATTGTTTATTTTCAGGATGCCAAAGAGTGAGCAGTATACAGTCTATACTTGCCTGTCTAAATGAAATTTAAACACTTAAAAATCACAAACCTATGGCTGGCGAGATAGCTCAGCAGTGTATATGCCCACTTTGCAAGCAAGCGCAAGGACCAGGGTTTGATCACCAGTCCTGCTTGCTGCACCAGTCCCATACCCAGAGTGGCTGAGCCAGTGACCAAGTCCAGGTGTGGTAGAACATGCCTGTAATCACAGTACTTGGGAGGCTGAAAGCAGGAGGATTGCCATGAGTTTGACTGCATAGTGAGACCCTGAGCCAAATAAACATAAAATGAAAAAAAGCAAAATCACAAACCTTTTTGACTCGCGAGTAGATTCTTGTTCTCAAACTACCAACATAGTGAGAACTGCAGGCCCTGAGGCACTATGAACTGGTTTGAGTATTAAAGTAGCCAACTCTCCAGCGAGAAGGACATGTGTGACATGGACATGACATATAGATACATGAGTATAGAATGCTCAGAAAACAGGTTTGGTTAAAAATAGTACTGTAACTAAAATCTTATGGATGTCTCTCCATTTCTATCACTTTAACCTCTCAATAAAAGCCTGTGCATATTATATGCTTTTCCTTGCATTACAACTTTTTATTTAATATAAATTTAATTGTTGTCTTAGTAACTTTTTACTCGTTGCTGGGACAAATACCCGACACTCAAGATGAAGGAAGGAAAGGTTTATTAGCTCACAGTTACTGGAGGTTTCAGTCCATATTCGGCTGGCCCAAGGCTGAGTGGAGCAGGGCAGAGAGCATCCAGTTCATGGCGGTGGAACAGCAACAAAACGGTGACAGAGGCAGCCAACCAAACAGGGCAGCAGAGAGCAACAGCTCCATCTGAGTCTGTCTCTCTGTCGCTCTTTATATTACATTCAGGCTTTCTGCCTTAGGATATCCACCCTAGACCACACCCATAGTCTCAGCCTTACTCAGACCCATAATCCCATCAGTACTAAAACACAATCCCAGGGATCATGGATCAAGTCTCAATCTACAGAAGCCACGCCCCATGATTGCATGAGGCTTTGGGGGGGACAACTAGACATAAGCCATAACAATTGTAGTACCTGTCTTAAATTTTTCCATTGGCATGACATAATGAACACTTGTATTCATATGCATTTCATGTTCAACTTCAAGATTTAAGGGTATCAGCATAATTTTGTGTGTGTCCTTTATCTAATGCTATTTCTAAGGAAACCATTATTTCTACGAAAGTGGCTGTGATTATTATCAGACTTGGCACACGTGAGTCCCTACGTTTGGCACGAGGAAGTGCAAACACTGTGCTTGACCCCCACTGAGGAGTGACACTCCTTCTCCTCCTCCTTTCTTTTTTTTTTTTTTTTTTTTTTGTCTTTTTGTCTTTTTGAGACAGGGCCTCGTGATACAGTTCAGGCTGGTGTGAGCTCACTTTTGTAGCCCAGGCCGGTCTCGAACTCACCTCGATCCTCCTGCCTCAAAACTCCTGAGTGCTGGGATTACAGGCGTGTGCCACCACGTCCAGCCCTCCTCCTCCTTTGTTTGGGTTTTAATTTCTTGAAGCAGTTGGATTGTGCTGATGAAAAGAAAACATATGTGTGACAATTTTGTCTGAGAAAATAAATTATCTGCCAAGAAGAAAAGCCCCAGCCCCACCCAAGGGCAATCATCACTTTGTAGCTTGACGGTGCTTTACTGGAAAGATGATTATCTTCTTCGGGGAGCAGGCTTCTCCAAATGGGAATTCAATCTGGTTTCATGGAAGGAAGTCAAATCATTTCAGTAGCACAGAATCTAATAAAAATCAGGTACAGCTGTTAAAGCAAGCACTGCATTCAACACAGTGGTTAGCACTGGCAAAGAGGACAAAAGACAAGCGGGTATTTCTAGCTTCTAACTCTAAATCACCTAGAGAAAAACTTATTATCAGTTTATAAAGGAGAAACAAACACACTATACAACACAAAATCTCAGAGTGCAGCTTTTCAAACCTCTCGGATACAACGAGGTTTTGGGGACTGTTTCCTCTAAAGTGAGGACAGAAAAACTGCTTAGCATCCTGATGGGTTGACTTTGGCAGGATGTAGAGACTGGGCTTGTCAGAGAGATTCAACTGGGCCTGCCTGTGCATGCGGCTACTGACTTCGGTGAGGAAACAGATGATGCCTGTAGCAGGGGAAGAGCCAGCCGTCCAGTGCTTCTCTCCCCTTCATCGCCCTCCACTCCCTTCTACTTTCCCTACTTTCCCTACTTCGAGCCATGTGCATGAGGCAACAGTACCATGACTCATCAGTGGGCCGAGGGTGGCAGTTGTTGGGTTCAGATATGCCAGGGAAAAAAGGTTATGCAAGAGCACTGCCTTGAAACGTTCTATTTGTCCTTCTGCTGAAAGGATGGAGAGTGAAATGTCTTTTTACCTTCCTAAACAGAGAAGGCAATTGCTACAACAAAGTCCCAAGCCCACAAAGCAGACGCTCTGGAAGGAGGGAACATGGAGCATTATGGCTGTACCTTGCTGCATTGGCTGGCCTACTAAGCTTGGCTCGGGCATGTAGAATCTACATGTAGACCTTAGAAGCCCAGGCTTTCACTTCTCTGCGACCTTTCTCGTGCACTTCTGGGTTATTTTTATTATAGTTAAGACTTGCTAAGCATTGGCAGAGGCCTGAGGACCACATGTAGCTCCCCTCACACCCACAGATGTGTCCAGAGAGAACCCACTTGTGATTTTAAATGCTGGCTTCTGCTCAGCTATTATCACTGTTATGAGTATAAGTTTATTCTTTTGCCTGCATATAGGATCAGTCACCTATCATGTGAAGGTAACTTAGTCATTAACCCAACCCTACATCGACAATTAATTGTCCATTTAGAAAGTAAATGATTTCTTCGGTTTCATTATGAGAAGATCCCACCAGCTCAGAGGGACACCTAGGGATTTTTTTTAACAGTATTTTATTTTATTTATTTTTTTCTTGTTTCAGAACTTTTGTTTGTTTATTTTTATGGCCGGCTCAGCCTGCCCTGAGGGCAGAGATGGCGCAGCATGTGGTGCTGGGGATTGAACCACGGTCCCTGCAGCCACCTAAGCTTTCCTAAGCAGGCTCTTTAGACCACTGAGCCATTCTGCCGGGCCCCAGGACACCCAGGGATTGATAAGTGCTTGAAAGACATTAAGTTGCATAACCGTCCAGGTCTACGTTTTATTATTTAGGTCATACATTTACATTTAACAGATACTATTAAAAGAAAAATTTGTTCACATTAAAGTTTTGTTTGTTTGTGACTTTTTTGTTTTGTTTTGATTTGACTTTTGTTTTTCTTGAGGCAAAGTCTTGCTATGGAGTTCAATCTGGCATTGAATGAACTTTTTAGCCCAGGCCAACCTTAAATTCACAGCAATCCTCCTACCTCAGCCTCCCAAGTACTGGAGTCGCAGGTATGCACCACCGCACCTGGCAAGAGAAAAGTTTGTGACGGAAAGTCTGATCTAAGAGGCAGCTGTCTTGCAGGGGCCTCTCCTGGGAGGTCTGAAGGTTGAATTGTGGAAAGTCTACACCCAGTAAGTCTTACTGAAGGATGTAGCCCTTCCTGGTTAGACCATCACAGAAATACAACCTGCAAAGAAACCTGACTCATTGCAGAAAATATCTTCGTTAAAAGAACTAGGAATTCACTTCTCAAGAACCAACATTCCCTATTGTCTTGCCAATCTGATCTTAACTAGAAGGCCAAGGGTAAAGGCTTTTGTTGTTGTTTTTACCATATTTCCTCTTGTCTTTTTTTTTTTTTTTTTCTTTTTAATGTACGTGATACAGGGTCTGCAGGCTGTTCAGGGTCTCACTACGTATTTCCGGCTGTAGTGATCCTCGTGCTTTCAATCTCCCAAGCGCTGGAATAGCCGACGCATGCCGCCACACCCAGTCTCAACTGCCATCTCAACACACACACACTGAGGATCAAACCCTGGCCACTCCACTCTGCTTAAGCAGGTGCTTTAGTCTGCTGAGCTATCTGGCCAGCCCTTCCTGTTACCTTTTTGAGTGAACCAAAATCTTGGACTATCAAGCGCAGTTTACTTTCTCAAACATCATTTAGGTTGATTATTAATGCAATTCCAGTGGTTATCTTTCATCACAAGAATGCCCTATGTTATGCTAACATAAGTACTTGAAACACTCACACTGAATAGTATTGTTAAACCTTCAAGTCACATTTCAAGTGCTTTTGATAAATTCACTACCTAAGAGTACTTACTGAAGTGCTTTTTCTTTTTTTGTCTTTTTGAGACAGGGTCTTGCTATACAGTTCAGGCTGGCCTTGAGCTCACTTTTGTAGCCCAGGCTGGTCTCGAACTCGCACCAATCCTCCTGCCTCAGCCTCCCAAGTGCTGGGATTACAGGCGTGAGCCACCACGCCCGGCTGAAGTGCTTTTTCTAAAAAGGAAATGATTCACTAATTCCCCAAGTTTGCCAATTATATTTTTCTACTACATACTATTAAAAGGAATTAAAAATATTTTGAGAAAGAACCCAGGCATACTGTACCTTATTATGATGACCAGGTCAAACCAGAAGTTTTCAGTAACCAATTTACACTACAGGTTTTCTTGGTCCTACCTTTCTCTCCTTGCAGAAGAAAGTCAGGATACATCAGTAACTATAGACGATAATATAACTATAGACACTTTTCAAGATTAAGAACAATTATTTAGTATGAGCTCCTTCATACACAGGAGAAACTAGAACTTAGGTGTGGAGCTGTGGCTGGAAGACAGGACAACGTGGATGCCAAGAAATAGGCAGGATTTTCAAGACAGAAAATTAGGTGAGATGATGAAAATATGTAATATAACCATTGTTAAATTTAAACAATAAAAATATTAAATTAAAAAAGAATGCCACAATAAAAAATTAAAATTAAAATTAAATAAATAAATAAGTAAATAAAAGAAAATTAGGTGAAAGGTGTGGGCACATCTGGATCCACAACACACGAGAGGCTGAAACACACTTTTTCCCATTCCCAAACTAACCGCCCCTTCCTTTTATTGTATTTCCATCAATGAAAGGATGTTCTTCCAACTACCCAGGGTTACAGCCTTTGAGTCATCTCTGAGTCAGAAATGCTTAGTCTTTAGATCCGGGTGAAGCCTTAAAGAATACCAAACCCAGTCACTGTGCTTTGCGAACATGAGCACGACCCTCAACAGACCCCATGTTCTGCAAGTGCAGGGTGCAAGCTGCAGAACCAGGCCTGACACGTGGTTTTGTACATCCACCCTTGCTACAGAGGTCTGTCTCTTCTTTGTTGTTTATACAAATCCTCCTAGACTTACCGTAGTGCCTTATTACTAGGAGGGAAAAACTGTTCAAACAGGGCATGTGGGAAAGCCTAAAGCCTGAATTCCCAAGCCTGCCCTCTCTTCTGGCAGGGGGGTCCACTGTGCTTTCACAGGTTCTCCTAGATGGGCCTACTGTACCCCACTGCTGCTGCTGCTGCTCCCCATACTTGCTGCCTTGTACAATGATCCCAGGATCATCCGAACCACAAGGCCTCTGGGACACTGGGAGATTTGTAGCTGTCTACACATCTTAGCTGTCCTATCTCTTAGTCACTGCAATGTACAGCAACATGACACAACCCATGGAATTGCAGAGTGTATGAGTGACTTGAAGATATAGTTTCCTCATCTCCTAAGTTGTTCATCCTATGAATTCCAAGCACATATTCAACTAAGGCGAAATCTTAACCACAGGGAAACTAAGTCACTCAGCAAGACCCCACTGTCTTTTTTCTGAGGCTGGCGCTAACTGTTGTCACCATCTGTTTATTAGGCTTGCCTTCCTGTTCATCACAAGCCCTCCTCTTCCCTTCCATGCTTATAAAATCAGGGCGAAGCCATAATGCTCCTCTCTTGGGTCTACTAAGATCCCCACACAGATACCACGATTTCTGAGCCGATGAAAGCCAATTTTCTCTGGCAGCAGGGTAGGTTCTCAGCAGGACTGGGGTCTTGCCCAAGAAAGTAAGAAATTTTTCCTTTCTTCCTCAGCATCTTCTCTCTCTTATGCAAGTCACTGAACCTCACTGCACTTCCAATAATTGGTCTCAGGTCACGCAGTTATCATTGCTCATCAGAAGTGTTTGAATTAGCATAATCCCTTCACACTGGGTGTGAATGTGTTGGCTTCCCTGAGAAGTGTAGCTCCTTCCTTGCGCCAGCAAGTGAGGACCAAAACCCAGCCCACGAGCTTCCCCAGTACTAGGTCTGGGCACAGACTGAATCTGCCCAGGAGGTGAGACACACCTGGAAATCTGGGCAGGGCTTCTCCTGTTTGTTAAGCCCTGTAGCTACCCAGGGGAGGCCATTCTACAGGTTCCATAAAGCCTCAAGGTTGGCCAACACCCACCATGGTAGGATATGGTGGGAGTCAGATAAACTCTAGTTATTCCAGCTATTGTTACCCACCCCAAATAGAAACTGCCTTGTAGAGACTATCTAAGAACAAAATCGAAAGCATCAAGAGCTCAAAGCTTTCAGTTGTTGGAAACATGCCCCCTCCACCATAGAAGACTGCATGGTAATCAACCTATCTCTTGTCAGTTTGATTTTTATTGCCCATAAACTAGACAGAAATAATTCCTTGATATGGTTATTTTAACTAAAGCTCTTTTTTAAAAGGTATCTTATCTCCAAAGGGAATCTGCTTTTCTGATTTTAATTTTTAAATGGATGCTCTCTAACTCAGTTATCTGGCAGCTCAGAGACCTGGCTCCCGGCAGTCCTGGAGGATTAGCCCTTCAGGTCTTCCATTCACTTTAGGAAAGAGTGAGAAATACTAGGGTGTTTCACACAGAGAGGGCCCAGAAAAAAAGTGCTTTCCTTGCCACTGTAAATGCTGAACAATGGAGTCCTCAGACATGACATCATCGGTTTCTGGTTTCACAATGGAGAGCAGTGCTGGTCAGTAGAGGATGAGGAGGTAATGCGGACACATCAGAAAAGGCAACTTCCAGCATTGAAATTTTTAAACTAGGGAGAACTGCTACTTCTGTTCTTTAGAAGCATCCACTTGCAATACATTCTCCAGGAATTCCACAGTCTTTGCCTGAGGACAAAGACATGACTAGAAGGATAAATCTAGGGGAAAAGAGATATCCAAGAGCTATTTAATTTGCAACATGGGGTTGACATCGAAGGGTATGATATTGTATACTCACACAGGACTTTGTTCTAGTTTCAAGGAAATGGAACTGTCATCAGAGAGATTTAAAGAGAAGTCTAATGCCTATCGTTTATGAGTATATATACATAAATTATACTACTTCTTAAAAAGCTAAAGAAAAGAGATACAGATATCTGAGTTTCAAACTATGTTTTAAGAAGTCTCATTCAACATTTTGCATTCAGAGTCAAGGATTTTGAGAGATGCCATTAAAGCTGCCAGCTGTCAGAGACAGAGAAAGCATACATCAAGAAAGAGGGACTTTCGGTCTAAACTTACTGTACAGATATGTCCTGAGAAAAATATGGGGGAAAAAAATACTACCCACTATGTAAGTTCATAGAAATGTCATGAGCCATCCCCATCCCTAATCCTGCAGTGGATTTCTTCGTTTAGTTCCTCAATTTCATTCAGCACTTGAGCTGCAAAAATGCAATCATAGTGAGTATCCCAGCCTGACTGGATTTGAAGAAACCTCTGTGACCTAATAAACAAATAAGGTGTGGTGGGAGCCGAAGTGGAAAATCAGGATCCCGGCCACGCCCGGCAGCCTGTGCTCTGCAGTGGGACACCCTGAGCCATCTCAACCAAAAGCTGTAAAAACTCTAGCAGACAAACCCTGACTAAGAAAAGCTTCAGTGTCTCACCACCGAGTCAGTGAAAAGGAATAGCCCTGTTTTTCCTGACCTCCAAGCAGGGGAGGACACCCAGTTCTTTTTCTCCATTTGCCTACAAGATTCCTTATAGACCTGTCATGAATGTGTCCCACTGCAAGAAGCAGAAATCCCAGGTGACTGATGGCTTATGTGGCTGAAGGGTTTAATTTCTTTGTTCAACAGCAGGTTCAGAGCAGTCCTGGAGAGGCCTGGGAGCTCCACTGCATCAGCCAGACATGGAGGCTCCTTCTCCCCTTCTGTTCAGTCTCTTAGTAGGGGACTTCTACTCTCTACTCATTGCACTGTCATTGCAAGATGCAGAGGTCCAAGCGGGAAGAGCAGATGCTCATGCCAACACGGGCTGCCGCTGTGACCTCCCCCACCCCCAGCCCCCGGGCCACACTCCAGGTGACTTCCAGGCATATACCATCAGACAAGAAGACACCCCCTTGGTGCTCGGGAAGCCAGTAATGTACTTCATTTTCTTTTCAATCTAAGCATCGTGCTTAAGAACAAAGAAGAAATCGAACAATGGCCAATGGGCCAGCCGTGCTCTGTGTCGACCTCAGCCTGGCTCCTCGCAGTCAAGTAGTCCTTACCCAGAAAGTTTGCTTTGCTGAGGACCACAGCCGGCCTGAGGCCTGCCTCAGCAAATCCCTGGCAGCAATACTGACACAGCGCCGTGGAGTCTAACATGGCCGCCTTCACAACTTCCCTACACAACCACATGCACACTCCAGCTATGAGTCTGGGAAACGGGAGAGGAAGAGAACACGGGCAAGAGAAGGGCTATATCCCCAGCTTAAGACCCTGCTGGTTTCTACCCAGTGACCTCCTCTTCCTCTCTCTAATAATGCAATGCAATTGGCTGGGCAATGCCCCATAGAGCTCCAAGCTAGGAGGTTGATAAACTACACTCACAGTCCAAGTCTAAAATGCTGCCTTGGGCCAGTGAGATGGTTCAGTGGTCTAAAGCCCTGCTTAGGAAAGCTTAGGTAACTACAGGACTGCGGTTTGATCACCAGCACTACATACTGTGCCAACCCCATCCCCAGGGCAAGCTGAACTGGTCATAATAAATAAAATAAAAATAATAAAAATTTTAAAAAAATAAAATTAATTGCTGCCTTTCTTTGTAATTGTGTGTGTGTGTGTGTGTGTGTGTGTGTGTGTGTGTGTGGTGTGTGTTTTGAACACAGATAAGCCAACTCTCCTCCCCAGTGGTGGCGCATCTATAGCATGTGCAGCAGAGTAGTATTTAGACAAAATGTGTGGTTGGTTTTTCTAAGGTAAAACCCCAGCATTCAGATTTAATTTCAAGGTTGGCACTTCACAGGGAATAAATGGATTCTGGGGTGTAGTTGGGGTGCTTGGTCTCTGAGAGGGTCACCATAGCTGGTCTCTACAGCCTCATCACTGTGGAGTAGCTGCAGGAAGCCACGTGATTCCAGGACCCAGAACATGGACTGCGCGGGTCTTCACACGGACAAGTTTTCTAATCCTTTCCCTTCAGGATGGCCCATGGCTGCTGTTACTATCACAACATCATACTCTACACAGTCACACTCTTTGGCACCTGGGCTTGACTGGGACACCTAAAATTGACAACTACTGGAATATTCTCAAAGGTATTTTGTCTCTTTTTATCGTAAAAACACAGTGTCTCTTTCCTGGTTTATTTCTTCTTTGAATGACTATGTACAAGCCCCAATCATAGCAGACAAGTTGGGGCCACCGGGAAGAGCAAAAATCTCTCAAAGACTTTGACCCTGATGTCTTTAATCCACTAAATCCATGGAGATAACAACCTATCTCCAGGCTTCTTGTTTCGCGAAGAATATCAGTGTCTGTGTGGGTAAGCACCACATTTGAACTCTGTTATTTGCAGCCGAATGTTTCTCTAATGATAGCCCATACGTAAGTCCAGGAGGTTCTTTCTGATAACTCCCATCTAAGATGGCAGGAAGACGGAAGCCAAGCACATATATTGTGTGGTTACTTGGAGAGCTGCCCACATTTTCCTGTTCAGCCACAAGCTTCAGAGTATTGTAGAATCAAGCATAATGTAATTATTTTAAGAACTTCAGATTTTCTGAGTTGCTCCGTCTCTAACCTCTATCATGGTACAACTTATTCAGAAACTTTCTCGTCTGTTAAATGCAAAAAAAAAACAGAATGCCCATCTCAAATGGATTTTATGGGGATAAGGTAAAATTATGACTGCACAGTGCCTGGCTAAAATGGTTTCAGTTACTGTTATCTAATTAATTAATTTTGGTGACACTGTGGTGCACATCCATAATCCCAGCACTCAGGAGGCTGAGACAGGAGGGTATATGTGAGCTCATGGCCAACCTGTGCTACACAGTGAGTTAAAAGCCAGCCTGAACTATATGGTAAGACCTTGTCTCTAAAAATAAATAGATAGATAGATAGATAGATAGATAGATAGATAGATAGATAGAATTAATTATTTTAGTTACCTCGATTCCTTTCATCAATAAGAATAACATTATTTAATAAGTTACATGTATCCTGGAATATTTTAAGCAAAGAAATACAACTTTTCCATGAAGGATTTTTCTTTGGAGCCTCTGTTTTGACAGTTTCATGTAGGGAGTTCCTGAAGCAGGACATCATGAAATGTGTGACAGCCGGACAAGGCCTCAGTGCCCAAGGCAGCCATGCTACTTCAGTCCTGAGATAAGAATCCTGACTGTTTAATGTCAGCTATTAGTCACTAGGCAACCCTGTGTCACATGATACTAGCTGTGCAGAGGTATATCTAAATACCCCTACCCTACCGTTGTTGGCGGGGGCTCGTTTTGCCAGCCAGGTAGCTGGGCCACCACCTGACCCAGCTTTCGTCTGCTCATGGCTTTTGCTCATTCTGCCACCATTTCTCCCCAACTTTAATGCTTAAAATTCTACTTCTTCAAAGCCTACTCATCTAGAAAAAAATAATCCCTCAGCATGGAGCTTAGTATGTTCTTTTCTCCTTACACTTCTATTCATTCCTTTAATCCCTCTCTTCCTTCCCTTCAGCTATATTACTCAGCTATAAAACTAGCTAGCCATATGCCTTGAGCATCCTTTACTTTAAAAAAAAATTCAAAAGGAGATAGATAGGTAAGTTTTCCTGTCACCAGAGGCCTGCAACCTGAAAGCTGAAAGTGTGAGAACCTGGTAAATCTGGAGCCATATACTGTCATAATTTTATGATTTAGAAGAATATTTGAATGGCAATGCACTGCATATGTTATGTACCTCATGCTGTACATGATATAATAACCTCTAGTAACTCATCAGAGATCTAGACCATCATTTAATAAGTACCATACTGCTACATTGTAATATATTAATATTTACTCTGAAATGAATAAACAAGTAGTATAAATGCAATCTTGTCAAATATAAATTCATTTTAACCTTGCTATTAAATGACTCAGGCCAAGTAAAACCCCCACCCAATGAATTACAAAGCTCTTCATTTTTTTCAGCTATGCTAGAACTCCACAGAATTGAAGGAAGGAGATTGTAGTTTTAATGCCACTCGAATAGATTAGCTAAAAGGGGTTTTTCTCAATGAACTTTTAAGCATATAAGTTAAGGCAAATGCAATCATACATTTCCTCAGATCTCTCTTTTTGGTAAACTATAAAAAGAAATTTAAACAAGTACGTCCTGAAAGTACTATTCAATATCTTACTTTCTAATTACAAATTTCAACTTTGGAAAATCCCAAATGCGACAGGTTAGAAAGAAAGCATGCATTCTACTCAGAGAATAACATATGAACAAATATGGCAAAGACGTTATTCTTATAACTTGAAAGTAATTTAAGTATTATTTTTCCTTTTAATCCTCTTGAAGTTGTGAGTGAGGAGAAAGAATAGGCTATTGTCCATTCAGTTATTTCTCTGTTTCTGAATATCAAACAAGCACAATTCCAGTGCTCAGAAATTCTACAGAAAGCTATTTTCAGTCACCCTTTCCTTAATAATTAGCACAATTTTAAGTTCATCTGGAAATTGGGGGAGCTCTTCCAAGCTAGAAAGGACATTCATCAAGCATAGCATCTTTGATGATCTCTTAAACCACATACTGAAGTTAGAAAGCGGGGGAGTGAACTGTACTTGTTGGTATCAACTATTACCTCAAAAACAAGGTAAAATAAAGTTTGACACAGTGTTACTTCAGACACAGCTGGAGTCAAAGTCAAAGTAACAGTCTTCTTGGAAATTTTCTAAATTGACACAGTGGTCCCAATGTGTATATTTGATTACTGTATTTCTAGTAACTTACTCTACATAAATATCCCCAGGCAAGATTTGTCTCAACTTTGAGTCTCTGGCTTTATCTTCTTTTAAACCAAAGCAAATTCCGCCTTACTGTGCTGTGTCCTCCTGGCACTTCTGTGCAAATTACAAAATGCTGCTCATCCGAGAGGATGCCTCAGAGAAGAATGGAAGTCAGGGTGATAGCACTCATTGCCTCGTCCCAATCCAGGAGCTTCTGTGCAGATGCCACACCCTCTGCTGTGGAGAAGACTAGTGGAGCTGCTATCTGAGAGATAAAATTTGCTGGGAGTGACAGCAGCAGGGTTTTTAAATCACTACTTACCATTGCTGTGCTCTCTAAATGTCAGGGCTGCTGACCAAAATTGTTGATCTCCCCATTCAGATACCGGTGCTGCCGCCACTCTTGAAGCCAGCTGGCCTCTCTGTCCACCACCTCTCCCTATCCACCACAGAGATTAAGCCTTCCATTCTGGTCAGGTTCCTGGCTTCTCCAGAAGCAGCTTCCACACTTCCCTGCCCTGCGCTGGGCTCCCAAAAGCTGATCTTTACTAACTGTGATATAGGGCCCCTTACCCTCCTGTTGGGTTTGGCCAGAAAAAGGTGCAAGGTCTGGAGGGGAAGGAGAAATGCTGATTCCTAAACCCACCCACTCCAACACCACACACACACACACACACACACACACACACACACACACACACACACCACTATTCCAGTCTGCCCTCCTAAATCTCTCCATTGTGTTCTAACTCCTTCAACCTTCTCCACACTGCTTGTAAAACACTCTGATAATATTCGTGTGCTCAGACCAGCAAAACCCAGCCCTGTACAGGAACAGCAGTCATTTCTCAGTCTTTGGGGGTGCCGTTTCCAGCACTCCCACCAGCATCAAAATCAGAGGTATTCCAGTTCCATGTATAAAAACACTGCATTCATATGTAACAGACACATGTGCTCTGATTTATTTAAAATCATCCCTAGATTTCTTCTTGTCCCTAGTACAAGTAAACAGCATGCAAACTGTCATTACACTACATTATTGAGAAAATAATGCCAAGGAGGAAAGTCTTGCACATGGTCAATAGAGATGAGAGCTTTTTAAATGTTTTCAGTCTATGGTTGGCTGAATACATGGGTGCAGAACATGAGCGAGTGCTATTCTGCTTCTGTCCCTAGTCATGCTTACCCTGCGGAGCAGCAGCCATGCTGAGCCACTGCTCTCCAGCTCTGCCCTTCCACCTCGGGACCCTGCCACCCCACTGGAGCTCATGCACCTAACAAATACTAGGTGAGGGCCGAGTCTGGAGCTACATTTCCCCTTTACATCTTTCTTTGCTCTTCAGCTTCTTCCTTGCTATTACTGATTTGTTGCTCTGTTGCACTATGCAGCTTCTATGCCAGTAAATAATGCTATCAAAACAACTGTGAGATTTTTATTCTTGTTATCAGTTCACTTGTCACTTTCCCCTCTGTCAGTCCTCTGTCAGGGCCTCAAACAGTATCACTATAACTGCAAGACAGGCAGGCTTGTATGACTAGCCTCAGAAAGGAAGAGTGAAAGGAAAGAGGGAGAGATGGACAGACCGACAGCAGACAGACAGACATAGAGAAAGGAAGAAAAAAAGAAAGGATGAAAGGAAGGAAGGAAGGAAGGAAGGAAGGAAGGAAGAGAGAGAGAGAGAGAAAGGGATGATCTTGTTTATGTTGCAAAATACAAGTAAGCATTTGCGTGACACATGAAGACAGTGTGATTCACAAAAATCATTGCCATTCTTTGTCGCAGAGATCCTAGAATATTTACTAAATTTACGCAATGGTTTTAAACATGACATGAGTGCAAAGCTTTCGTTGTGCAATTTTAAAGGATAGAAAATTAGAAAGGGAAATAATCTTGAAAGCAATAAATTCAGAAATAAAGGACTATGTGTCTAACTTGAAAAGTTAAATAAACAGAACATGATTAAGATATCAGAATGCAACTTCATTTTGCAGCTGGTTCTCACAATTGTCATTTCAAAATAGAGTTCAGAATGCACCATATACTGTACCATTCCCACCCCGGGCACACAGAGTCAGTAATCAAGACCAGGCATGGTGGCGTGTGCCTGTAATCCCAGCACTGGGAAGGTTGAGACAGGAGGATCACCATGAGTCTGAACTGCATAGTGAGACCCTGTGCCAAGTACAATAATAATAATAATAATAATAATAATAATAATAATAATAATAATAATAATAAATTACACTGTGTGGGTTAGTGACAATTCTGAGAATATGACAATCTTCTCAAAAACTCAAATTTTCATTAAAAACTTGTATTTTTAAAATGCCTATTTAATCTACACCTCCTAAATTTCTTTCTTAGGTGTTAATAGTGCAGTGGTGAGGATCTGTAGACATAGTTGCAGCTTTTGCTATTACATAGTCAGTAGTCCAGATTTGAGACAATGTGACCTAATATTTGTATTTGTTACCTAATATGTTGCCAGTCATTGTGTCAGTGTTGTGAAAAACTATAGAAAGGTCCATTCTCTTAATTCACTATGGAGAAATTGCTGTTACTGCCCCAATTGATAGGTTACTTAACTGAAGTGCAGCAGTTAAAGCTCCCCTACATCACGAAGGTGGGATTGGGACTCAAATCTATACCATCTGATTCAAAGATGAGTTTTTAGGGGCCTGGCAGGATGGCTCAGTGGTCTAAAGCGCCTGCTTGGGAAAGCTTAGGCAGCTGCAGGGACCGAGGTTCAATCCCCAGCACCACATGCTACGTCAACCTTGCCCTGAGGGCAGGCTGAGGCGGCCATAAAAATAAATAAATAAATAAACAAAAGTTCTGAAACAAGAAAAAAATAAAATAAAATTTAAAAAAAAGAAAAAAAAAGATGAGTTTTTAAATACCCCACCATGCTGTAATATAGAATAGGAAATAATCAGTCCCAAAAATGTTCTAGGACTTCTTTTAATATTCATAAAAAGCTTGAATGAGTTGTACAGGATGCATTTACTGTTTTTTCTGACCTAATACCAAACTCTGCCATACCATAAGCACATTTCCGAATTCCTTTGTCACCTCTTTAGACCCATGATTGCTAATTTCCCAGTGTGTACTTGACATCGTCTTGGATGGGGAAATCACAGGACAGAGCCCTGGCTTCCCTGCGTGTGGAGGTGAGGAGGGTGTTGTCAAGAGCAGAGCTTCTCGGAGCCTGGCTGCAAAGGGCCAAGACAGCTCTGCTGCTGTCTGAGCCTCAGTGGTCATCTTCCTCCAAGGTCTCAACCTGCCCTCTGCAGCTTGGCTGCTAACAACAGGGGCTAAAGGAACAGACCACTGTAGTATTGTGTAGTCAGTTTCATGATAAAAATTGAAGAATTTCGCAATTTAAAGAAGCAGAAAGGAAGAGGCCAAGGCAGAAGGTGAGTCGGGGTCATAGAGAGCAGAGAGCAGCCTCACAGAACAGGCAGAATTGCTCAAGCTGCTTACAGGTCCGGCCCAAAGACAGCCTGCCTTATCTTTCAGGCTTTCTAGTAGTTGTTGGCGCTGTGGTGGAGACAGACAGTCTTAAGTTTCCTGGTTCATTTTTTGAGTGAATGGTGAAATAAACCACACTGTAGGCTTTGGAAACAGTGGTGAAGAGGTTCAATTTTTTTTTTTTTAATTTATTTAGTACAGTGCTGGGTCTACAGGCACCTGCGCCGCTATGCCTGGTCCCAACCACAGTCTCAGCAAACCCCGTGGGCAGGGCTGGCGTGACACACAGGGATGGAACCCCAGCCACTGAGCCTGAAAAGGTTCAATGTTACATTCATATGCACCAGAAGTTGAATTCCACTCTGCTATTTTGGGTGGTATAAGGGTGTATAAATTGCTTTCCCTTTTTTGTGACTCAATTTTCTACATGGGATTTTTTGCGGGGAGGGTGTTGTTGCTCTTACCTCAAGGGCACAATTCCCCTCTGTACTTTTGAATTTTATCTTTATTAGTCCATGTTTAATGATTCCATTCATCATAGGAGCTGTTCCATGTACATAACACCTCCTAACTTGTTTAATGTTCCCTTTCCCCATTCCCATTCCTTTGACTCCGTCTGAAAAAGCATAATTCTGACAGTAGCACGCATTTTATAAAATTATAATGATTTTGTGGCCCAACACTTGTAAAGTCCACATTTATAGATTGTTTTACAGATGAAGCCATGCGTCAGACACTGGGAAGTGAGCAAATAAGATTATAACATGAAGGGCCAGCGAGATAGCTCAGGGACTAAGTGCCTCCTGCTTAGGCAAGCACAGGCACCAGAGTTCTATCCATTCTAAGCTAGTCACAGAGTCTTGGTGTGGTGGTGCTTGTGATGCTAGCACTGGGGAGGTTGAACCAGCATCATCACTGAGTCCGAGCTGCGTAGCAAGACCCTGTACCAAATACATTAAAAAAAAAAAAAAAAAAAAGATTACAAGGTGAAGAATGGACTCTTCAGTGCAAGGTAGAAGTTTCAGAGCTTTGCCTCACAGACATTTGAACACATCCCTTTTTTCCCTAGCTCCCTAAATCCTGTAATGATGGAGAAAACTGAGAAGATGCTTAATGTACTGGGATCCTCCTGAAGGACCCCATGAGATTCGCAACCATATCTTCAAATTCAGAAAGACGCAGAGCACTACTAGATGTTCTCCACAGGAAGAAAGTGGGTCTTGCTAGTTATGATTTTACCTAATTATTTAACTATTAGGTTTAAGTAACCCCTGTATCTATCATGCTGATTGTATCTTGAAATTATAAAGATGAGCCTAGTACTTCAAAAACATTTTGATAATATTATCAAAGACTGAAATAGTTTTAATAGTGAATTTAAGGAAATGAGGAGAATGACAGGAAGCAAAAACAGTATCTGAAGGCTAAATTGACTTTATGACCTTTTGTTTGTTGTATGGCATGGGGTAGCATCGCCGTAGCTTAATATATTCCTGCTGCTCAATGCTTGTAACACAATCGTTTTCACAACAGTGAAAAAGTAGATACCAACTTGAATCAGAAACGTTAGAATTTATATTTCAAACAAATGGAATACTGGTTCTTGCCAAGTCAATGAAAAAGTATTGATATTTAAGGTCATTTGGGTATTTTTCTGATCAAATACTAAATTTCCTGAGGCCCTTCCTTTTCACTTACTCTTCTGCCAACCTAGGAACTGTGCCAGCCAGGGACAACCTTTCCTCTGTAGTGAGGAGGAAGCGAGGAAGGGACCCCACACTGTTTGAAGAGCTGCTCAATGTGAGGATAGAGTCCATGCTGCCATGAGCAGCTCACTGAATGACTGCATGAGGTTGCCAGTGGTTGCTCTCATCTGACAGGCATAGAGGGTTTTGCAGATTGTAGTGGAATTGCCCTCCTCCAGGTGACCAGGCAGTTGGTGATTTTCTATGTCTGAGCCACAGCGCTCACCCTTCAAGTGCTATCATTCTGCCCATGTAGAACTCTCAGGCAGCCTGGAGAAAAAAAACTTTCCCTTCCCTCCGACAGCTTTACCTGGGCCATAGAACCATGTCTATACAAGGGATGATGAAGAATACAGTGAGCACAGATGTCCTGTACCATCCAGCGAACAGGCAGACTAGTCAGAACCTTCTAGTGTGCCCTCCTGCAGACCCCAAGCCTTGACCACGCCAGCTCTTCTTTGAAGTCAAAATGGCCATGAAAGGTAATGTTATGGAATGGCTACAGGACATCAGCATAGCCATGACAGAGCAGCTAAAGACACACAGGAATACAGACCACAGAGCTGCACCATGAAGCAGCAAGAGTGGGTGCTCAAGCAGAAGGAGTGCTTTGGAGGCAGATTCGTGGAAAGGCATCTCTTCTTGAAATACAGTTGGGTAAATTTTAGTATTTTCTGTTGTTTTGTCACACCTCTTACATTTGAATGAAAAAGCATACCTTTAGATTATTTTTATGAACAGATTATGAAAATTTAGATGAAAAAACACATTGGACTTAGGAAAAGAATAAAAGACGAAGGAGAGCCTATGAAGGAAGGGTGAGGGTGCCAAAACCATTTCCTTATCACATTTGCTTCAGTAAACACTGCTGAAGGCAGGGACACTGTACTGACGAAGGAATATTCCTTCTACTTGGAATAGGTAGCCAGCTAATGCTACTGTTCTTTTCCTCTTACATAGCCTCCAAATAATTTTTCTCCATTTCTAAAGCTATAACTGTAAGCCAAACATGGTGGCACGTAGCTGTACTCCCAGTTCTCAGGAGGCTGAGGCAGGAGGCTCACCGTGAGTTCTAGGCCAATGTGAACTACAGAATGAGATCCTGTCTCAAAAACAAACAAACAAGGCTACAACTGTCATCCAGGAGGTAATGAGAGCTCCTAGATAAACTGCTTTTGAAATAACATCATGATAGAATAGCTTAGTTCACACTGATTCAAGAATGTTTTGATTTTTTCCAAGTTCATGATAAAAATAAACAAAAGAGAACAATGCATTCATGACCAGAGAATGTCACTTCTAGCTAGTGTCTTTTCCCAATTTCCCAAATAAGATTTCTATAAATAGTCATATACTACCCAGAATAACTGAGAAATAAATAGCTGTCTCAGTGAAAGATTAATCCATGCCAGTTAAATACAAAAGTTTGTTTTCAGGGCACCTGAAAATTGGAGAGCTACCTCCCGAATGCATAACTGATTCTGAACTGTGATGCAGTGTTTCTTCTTGTACATGGCATGACATGTGGGCCAGATTTCTCTCTCTGTGACAAAACATCTGGGAAAAACAACTTCAAGGAGGAAAGGGTTATCCTGACTCATGGTTTCAACCTAAGGTCAGCTGACCCATTACTTATTGGTTCATGGTAAGGAGGATGACCAGGAATGAAGGGGCGTGTAATCAAGGAACTGCTCACCTCAGAGCAGAGTCAAAGCAGAGACAGACACACAGATATGGAGAGAGACACAGAGCAAGAGCAAGAGGAGAGAGACAGGGAGAGACAGAGAGAGAGAGAGAGAGAGAGAGAGAGAGAGAGAGAGAGAGAAACAGAGAGACAGATGAGAGTAAGAAACACAGACAGACAGAGATACAGACAGAGGAGAGAGGCAGACACAGAGAGAGACAGACAGACAGAGATACAGACAGAGAGACAGAGGGAGGGAGGAAAGGAAAGAGAGAGAGAGAGAGACCAGGTTAGATCAAAGGACATATCACCATGACCTCTTCAACTGGATCTCACTTCCTAGATTCCCATCACCTCATAATTACACCACCAAAGTACAAGTGCATCAAAGGATTCACCTACTGAGGATGTTGGGGGTCCTCATGAACCCATCACTTCTGGAAAACCCTCTTCTGAACAGCGCTGCCCTAAGGACCCAGCCTCTACCACAGGAGCCCTCAGGAGCAGTACTGGATCTAAACTGTAACACACACCTACTCAAATCTGCCACGCTGCAACTCCCTTATCCTGTCTCTCTTCTGTCTCTCTGTCCCTCTATCCCTATCTCTCTTTCACCATCCTAAAAAGGAAAACCAGAACCTTTGCATTCTATCCTTAGCCTTTATTTTTAGACCAGGTCTTCCTAAGTCACTGTTTCCTGGGTGGGGTTCTGTATTGGTCAGGGTTTTACTTAGAGGAACAGAATAGATATAAGGAATGGATATTAACACAAAATACACAATCTATAAGGAATTATAAGATTGGCTTACAATAGTCAGCCACAGAGTCAGATGAGGAAGTGCGCACAGGGCGTCTGCACGCTCTGGACTGAAGAATTCAATCCCAAGGTCTGGACTTCACTGAAGCACTCCGTGTAAGTCTCTGTCAGCTGATGGGTCTGTGATGGAAGACTGAAGTGTTTGTAATGGACGCTGAAGAGTCTGCGATGGATGGCGAAAGATCCAAGCTGGAGGCTGAAGAGTCTGCGCTGCAAGCCAGAGGATGAAGTTCAATCTGAATGCAAAGACTGAAGCTTCTCTGATGAAGTGAAGTGTTGACTCCTCCTTCAGCCCTTTAAAAAGTCTTTTTGTGCTCAGTCATTCTGCTGTGGGCCCATTGCGCCCTAGGGTGGAGCCAATCGTACCCCAGGACGGGCCCTTGATCCCGTTCTAGGGAGAAATCCAATCATATCCTAGGCAGGCCCTGGTCACACTCCAGGGAAGAACCAATTGTACCGCAGAGTGGGGCTCCCACCAACAGGGAACCGGGCTGCTGAGTCACTCAGCCAAGTTGACACACTGTGTCAACCACTACAGGTTCAAACTTGCAATCCTTCAGCCTCAGCCCCTTGGCATTCTTGGATTGCAGGCACGCACCGCCACATCTGGCTTTCAGAAGAGTGCACCCTGAAAGCCACCTCACTGTTACTCTAAATTGCAGTTTCATCATGTAAATCTGTAACCTCAGGGCCACATATGGATTCAATGACTTGTCTTCAATCAGCTCAGAAAAAAACACTCCTGGATGTAGTCATGCAGTTCATCTGACCTCAGCGCTGATCTCCCTTTGTTCAGTTCTGCTGCACATAGAAGGAGACACAGAGGTCAGGGGTTCAGAGTTCTCCTTAAGGCACTGCAAGGGCTTGGGGACAAGGCACCTTTTCTTTATATGGCAGAGTCCATCAGAAGGCCATCACCCCAGCGTTGCTGTCACCCTCTGTAAAAATGCCAGCATTTGTTTCCAGTGTTTCAAACACTGCACTGGAGTGACTCTTCTTTCTGATCCTCTCCCTCTGAGCTCACCTTTGGCTTTATTGCAGATCCTATAAATGCCAAATGATAAGAGACTAAAAGACTAAAAGAATACTAAGACATTTTGATCCACTCACATATTTAATAAATATGCATGGAGGCTTGGTGACAGCAAAATGATATGTAAATTCCCAGAACCTCACATCCAAGAAGAGAAGTAACTCACATTCACAAACAGCTATAATACAGAGCCATAGGTAAGAGGCTCCAAAAACAGGTATAACGAGGTGCAGCCCCATTTCAGAGACGCGGCTAGCTGAGAACCAGACCGCTCAAACGAGTGAATCCTGCTGGTCCATTGGCAATGTGGAGCGGGTTCTGCTCCCCTATGTCATTTCTCTGCACCACAGAGCTTGAGGAATAGGAGGAGGTTCTTCTCTCTGAATGCCTTGCCAGCGGGCTTTTATGTTTCTTAGTCAATGTTGATAATAGAAACTTAAATGAAATTTGGAGGCAAAAGGGGCCAAAGCTACATTATCATCCACTTGCCAGCAGTATGTCAGTGGGGTGAGTTACATTTAATAGAGTCCAGGCATTTGGCGACTCTTTACATTTACCTAAAATTACTTAGTTTCATGACAGAGGGAACCGTGAACTTGAACTGTCATTTCCTGTGCTTATTGAACTTCCTGATTCCACAAATGTTAGTGGCAAATCATAGGATTGGCAATGGCCTCCCCGACCCTTACTTCCTGCTGTCCTTTCAATAACCTAAACTGTATATCTTTTTTTTCATCCTATCTAAAATGACTCCACTTGTGGAGCTGTAGCTGAACCAGTCACAGTGAGGATTTGAGCATGGGGTGATCATAAGTGGAATTTTATAGTGAGTGGCTGGAGCACAAGTTTATCATTTTACCATGATTTCCATCACCATTGCAAGTATTTATAGGGAGATTAATATGTACTGGATACGCTTGTAAGCATATATTAACTTTAAAATGATTCAAATAGCTTCTTTTATTTGCAGAGGAGAAAAGGGGTACCAAGAAGTTTTAGTTGGAATTACCAAGGCATAAAACTACTAAGTGGTAAGGTCAGTGTTTGTCATGCTTGGTCAATGAAAGGTACTCATAAAAATAACTTGGGCTATGGCCAGACTGATCCAAAGAATGCGAGTGGCCTTAAATGTGTAAAGAGCTGCTTTTCTTAAAAAGTACCTGTTTTTCCACCACCACAGGGACTGTGGTGGTTATGGATCTGGTGGTGAACGTGGTGGATATGGTAGCAGAAGGTTTTTTAAAAACAACAGAAAAGGGCCACAGTTCTTAGCAGGAGAGAGAGCAAGGAGGTGTCAGGAAAGCAGCAAGTTACCTTGAGACAGTCGTCCCAAATGCACCAGAGGAACTGTGAAAGCCTGCCACAGAAGGAACGATGATCCGTAGTCAGAAAAGTTACTGCAGCTTCAACAGGAAAGCTGACCCATGTAATGGAGTCTGATGATTTGCAAAGATCCTAGCAACTCCAGGTGCCTTAGCAACACCAACACCAGGACCTTTGCTGTAAACGTAAAGGAGTACTGGGCTCCACATCAGACTCACTGAATCTGAAACTCGAGGGGAAGGAGGGGCTCAGACATTGGGTTTACTGTGAGCCCCTGGGTGGGCTGAAGCATGCTGAACTTCCAGACAAGCAACACACCATCGGAGACAGTGCTTAGCCACCCTGTGTCTCGTGGTTCTGAGCAGACTCCTCTCTCTAGCCACGGTTCTGCAGTATCTGCATGTACCTCAGCTGTACACCCTCCTGCCTGGCACTGTGACTACAGTGTGACTAAGGTCAGGCTAATGTGTCCTCCCCAGCCAACGCGAGCTTCCCTAACGAAGACCAAGTCAGAGAGCACGGAAGCGTGTTCCTGTGACCACCTTGCCTCTTCTGCCTTCTACGAGCAAGAGGGCAGGATGATTCCAGCAGACGATGTCGGTCTGGCTTCCAGAGAAGTGCCACACCATCCAGAAATAGCTGGGTGGTGAAGTAGCTGTTTCTAGATGGAAAGAGACATGGCCTCTGCTCTCCAAGAATTTGAGCGTCATCAAAATGCACTTGTAATTAAAGCATAAATCCTTGCTCCTTTTTCTTCCCTTAGAGTGTAAGCCACAGCACTTAGCAACAGGGGCTTAGGCACATGTGATTAGGACCAGGTGATTCTGCTGTGATCCTAGGTTTCCTGAGGGCTTTCTAACCTTCACTCGCTCGGGGAGAAGAGACAGTGGCTTTCAATCCCTTGTGCTCCTGAGGATAACCAGAGAATATCTTTTAAAAAATATGTGCTGGTCATTGATGTGATTTAGCTCTACATTGGTCCCCTTAAGCTTCCAGGTTCAACGTGGGGCTTTTCTGAAGGTGACTGGGGCAGGAGGGCTCTATCTCATAAGTGGATTAAGTCACTGGTGAAAACATTCATTAATGCATTACTGAGAGGTGCGGGAAACTCAGAAGGCGGAACCTCATTAAAGGGCGTCGGCCATGGCGCCGTGACCTCGAGGACTGCACCTGGTCCCTGAGCCCGCCAGTGCCGCATCCTTCCCTCTGTCTGCCTCCTGGCTGCCTACAGGGTCACAGCTTTGCGGGTCCACACCCTTCTGCTGTCACGTCCCGCTCCATGACAGGGCCCGCTGCCCGTGTGTGAGCTGAAGCCTCAGGAAGCAGGAACCACAGGCCGCCTGCTCTTCCTTTAGGTTGTGATTTTCTCGGATCTTTTGGATCACTCCAGCAAAAGGCTGATCAACACAGTCTCCCTATTTTGCAGGCCTGTGGGGTTTCTTGTGTGTTTGTTTCTTATTATTTTTGTTTTTGCTTTTGCCTTGTACTTGTTAGTACACATTTATACCCAAAATGTTTTAATAAATACAAATCATGCTTGTGATAGCAGGAACTATCATAAACAAAGCTGAAGTAGGTTATATAAAAAATGAAAAGCATTCATGTAAGACACTTATGGAAGAAACACACCAAGCCTGAATGCATCTACTAAATAGCCCTGTATAGATACTAAATTCCTAAAACTATATCCCACAGCACATCTTAGTAATTGTGTGATATTGGACAAATTGCTACATTTCTGTGCCTCGCTTTTCTTACCTGTAATGCAACATGATTGGACCCGTTTCCTTGTAAGAATTGAATGAATTGATACAGGGAGACTTACAACACAACTTGACCCTCGATACACCTCGAGTAAGCTTCAGTTATTACCATTGTGATAGTTGTTGTCAATTGGTACGCCACCCTACTCGTAAGCCACCACTTGTGATAGAGTCTAGTTAGAGATCATAGGCTTTCCTCTATGATGGCCTACCACATTATTGAACAGTCATACTTATTGATTAGTTCTGCCTGGTGCTTTATCTAAATAGGCTTTCTTGGGATTTCCACTAATGAGCCTCTCTTTTTCCATTTCAGTGCTATGTTGCAGACTAGTGTCCTATATTCCTATTTGCATCTCCTTTGCTTGGTAATTGTTTTTTTCAATTGTAACAAGAGCAGCGGCACACTTTTAAGGCTACATTGCATATATTATGTCATTTGAGCTTCTCAACAATAGTGTATAGGAATGTTATCACCAACATCATTTTATAGCCCAATAATGCTATCTTGGAGATGCTTCAGTCTCATGTAATGTTGCAGCTAGCAGGTTGGTGTGCTGGAAATTGAGCACAGGCAATGTGATGTCCACTCAGACGCTAAAGGAATCACCCATGCTTTCAACTGCATTATGTTGTTATTGTAAGCTCAGTTGATTATCAGTCAGAACCCAGCCAAAAAAATAAAAATTGCTCTACACATCCCAAATATGGGGAGAACGATGCAAGGAATTTAATTACATATGTTATGGACAAGTTGAAGGGGCGGAAAAAAAAAAAAAAGATGCAGACGCAGCCCAGAGATCAGTAAAGACAGAGAACTGTGACCCTGCCTGGGATGCAGAAGTGGAGCCCATCAGCCTGGGCTACATGGCAGGACTTGGGAGCTAAAATGTACAGGGGCTTCCTGCCCATGGACATGCAGGCAACAGGCTACAAGGAGGGCAGTCTGGAAATGCTCTGTTCCCCACCCTTCCCACTGCTAGACCTCAGCCAGAGTCCCATCCTGGCTGAACATAGCTGGGAAGTGTGGCTCCTATAATCCCAGGGAAGTGGCAGAGTATGAACTAGGAACAACGTGGGGGTCGAGGCTCAGTTTCTTCATAAAAAGCAGCTCCCTTCTAATTCACACCATGCTCAGTGCCAAGGCAGGCCAGTGGCACTTTCCCACCGCTTTTTTTTTTTTTTTTTTCTAGCTCAAAACACCCTGAGGGCAGGGCTGGCAAAGCCTGTGATGCCTGGGGATTGAACAGCAGTCTCCTGCATCTGACTAAGCTTGCCTAAGCAGGCATCTTAGACCACTGAGCTATCTCACCAGCCCCTATCATATCTTACTGAACTAGTTCTTCTCTTTTCAGCTTTTGTATGCAAACAAGGCCTTTATTTTTCCCTTCTTACATTTAAAAAAATATATTTTTTAAACTCAGTCCTTCATTCCAAGTTGTATCCCTAACCCTCTTTGTGGATTATTTTGAAACAGAGTCTCACTCTATCACCAAACTGCCTAGGGATAAGTTTAAACTTGTGAAGCCTTAGCCACAGCCACCATGCTGGAATTGCTCGTGTGTTCTTGTGCAAACGCTCTGCTACTTATCCTTTGCCTTTCTGTCATCTTTTAGCAGTTATTATCCTCTCTCATCCTACCTCCCTTGACATAAGCAAAAAATTAACCAACATTATTTACAAACCCACATGCACAATTCATATGTATATTCATATATGTTTTTGAAAAATCACTTTATCCCACGAGTATCTCCAAATCAACAGCCCTTTGTCAAATGTGGCAACTGTTCCCAGCTCCAGGGTTACCTGGCAAGGGGGACAGTATAGCACAGGGAAAGTATGGCAGAAATAGTGCTCTTAACTGACGGCAACTGAAGCATTTTGCAAATTGCATGAAATAAGTGTGTCCTTGTGGACGTGTTCTGATGTTTTCAAGCCAAGAAAGGCATTCCTGCCAGTGACGCTGTAAATGTACAGTAAGCCCAACTCGCAATTGAGACAAAATTGAATTAATGTGGGTGAAAACCTCCTTGGTATCAGTCTGCGCTGAGCATGATGATGCAGTCCTCATTTCTTCCAGCATCAAGTCCTACTTTCAAGATTTAATGCCTCTGCTCTGCCTATAAATTAATGGGAGGTAAAGGTTTGTATTTATCTTTAAAAGTTAAAATCCTACTCTGCCCTATGAAATGAGACCTAGCTATTTTAAATCAGCTTGGACCATGGAAAGGAGTCCAGTACTGTTTTACACCACAAGACAAATACATTGTTGTGGTTTTATCTGACTATCAAGGACAACACATAAAAGCTGAGGAGCTTCAATTTTCTAAACATGGATCTTAGCATCAGTTATTTGCTGAAGGGAACCGTATCTAAAAATAAATTTGTCTCTACTAAGATTAGGGATTTTATAGAAGCGATTCAAAAATATTAATGTATGCTCAAAAACTTGAATCCACAAATGTGTCATGCTGAACAGTTTTAAATAGGTCCTGTTTTGAAACAGTATTTTTGATTTTACAGAAAATGGAAAAATCTTCCACAGTGAGCATTGTTACCAATGTGTGATGAGTGACAAGGAAACTTGAACAAGATGAGTTACATGCAGGAAAATTATTTTTAGCTGTTAATCTTTAAAATGGTAAGTACCCATTTCAGAATAAGAGGCACAGTCTGACTGAGCTAGTCTATGTACATTCCATTGCCATTATCAAAACCACCAACCAAGGAGAGCTTTCCTTTGTTCAAATCGTTGTAGCTTTCAAATCTCTTAAACTTATAAATCTGCCAGTTCATTCTAATCAAATACTACCTATGTAGTTTCCTGCTGCTTGAAACTGAAACACTACATTTGATTTTTTAATTGGTGTTGTTTTGAACATTTTAAAATATTAAGACATAATAATGTGGAAGCATTTATTTATCACCTTAATATAAAACCACTGTCATTTTATCAAAAATGTGAGGTTGTTTTGAAAAGCACCTGATTTTTGTCAATGGCATATGAACACTATTTCTTTTCATTGTTATTCACTCTAGCAAATGTTAATGAAATGTTTTTGTTTTCGTTTTTGTTTTTGTTTGTCTTTTTGAGACAGGGTCTCACTATGCAGCTCAGGCTGGCCTTGAGCTCACTTTTGTAGCCCAGGCTGGTCTCAAACTCGCACCGATCCTCCTGCCTCAGCCTCCCGAGTGCTGGGATTACAGGCGTGTGCCATTTTGGAAAGCTTATAATTCCTTTGTTCTTTTGTTTATTTGCTTGCTTGCTTTGTAATGAGGATCGAACTCAAGTCCTTGCACTTCCCAGGCAGTCTTGCTGCTGAGCTATATCCCTGGCTGTAATTCTTGATTTGTGATTGTTAGTATTATATACATGTTTCTTAGTTGTTCTCAGAAAATATCTATATTGCATCAGATC
Organism: Myocastor coypus; assembly: GCA_004027025.1. NCBI lineage: Eukaryota > Metazoa > Chordata > Mammalia > Rodentia > Myocastoridae > Myocastor > Myocastor coypus. Next base: position 26,283 of record PVJA010001075.1, on the reverse strand, counting down.
AAACATAAACATTTGATTACATTTGTCTACAAAGTTATAGTCTTTAAGATAAACAGGAAAAATTTGTGTGTAACTATTGACTTCTTACCTTAAAATGCTAGAACCACCATTGTAGTGAAAGGTGAAAAAATTAAAATATATGGACATTCCTCCACGGTATGAGCTGACCCAAATGGAGAGCAAATGGGCATTTTACAAATGTACTTGTAACAGCTTGACTCTATCTGTTTTGTTTATGCGAAAGAAGCTAAGAAATCCCCTAAAAATTTATTTGGCCCAGCATTCCTATTGTGATAATGATCTACTTCTTGTACATAAGATAATTCAATTGCTTGTGGGCAGAAACAAAATTTATACTAACATATTCATCATTGTACTTTGATTTTTTTTTAATTTTATTTATTATTTTTATTCTTGTCTCAGAACCTTTGTTTGTTTATTCATTCATTTTTATGGCCGGCTCAGCCCGCCCCAAGGGCAGGGCTGGTGCAGCATGTGGTGCCGGGGATCGAACCGCGGTCCCTGAAGCCACCCAAGCTTTCTCAAGCAGGTGGTTTAAACCACTAAGCCATCCCGCCAGGCCCCTCATCATTATACTTTGAAATCACTATCGACACTCATGACTCATAAATGAAAGAATGTTGGTGCCATGAACTCCTTTGAGGCCATTCTCATAACACAGGGTTCATTGCTTCGGCCAGAACTTCCTACCACCAAGGCAAAGTTTAGAAATGGAACTGAAAGCTTCTTTGGAAAGAAGATAAAATTGAATTTTGAGGGGTTTTTAGGTTCATAGATTTAACCCTGGAAACACATTATGGATTCCAATAAGAAGATCAAAAGATAACTCTCTGATTTGTTTTCTGATAGCAGCAATATCTAAATTCTCATTGTAAGCACAGTCATACATCCAATATGCATAAAGACAAAGTTTATATTAGTAGTTCCCGGCATAAAAATGCGTAAGATGATTTCTCGTCTCCCATAATATTAAGTAGTTTATGGCAATACTTATTGTTAGGGATGGAGAAGGTCTTCAGTGTTGTGCCTACCACATGCTATCATCATTCATAGAGCACTTTGCATTTCCGAGCATTTCGACGAGTCTTGGTGTCAGTTTTCATCATATCATTTGCAATTGTTTTTTTTTTTTTTTTGTCTTTTTTGAGACAGGGTCTCGCTACGCAGTTCAGGCTGGCCTTGAGCTCACTTTTGTAGCCCAGGCTGGTCTCGAACTCACACCAATCCTCCTGCCTCAGCCTCCCAAGTGCTGGGATTACAGGCGTGTGCCACCACGCCCGGCATTTGCAATTGTTTTTATTCCTCTCGTTGGATACATGAAGAATGTTCACACTGCACCAAAATATCCTTTTCAGGCCATCGCTGCAGAGATCCAGTAATGGATGAAGACAGCAGCGGCTCAACCAAGACATTCTACACTACATGAGCAATAAAGAATCAAATAAAAATAAACACATGGGTTTCTAAAGCGATATAAATGAATTGATTATGATTAAGTGGTCTATATGTTTATTGGAATAAACCTGAATAAAACTTCAGACCTGGTTCTTACCCAGATGTGAACTATTTCATTTGAAAGGCTTGATCTCAGGTCTACTTTTTAAAACCTTAAACATATAAAGGTATGAAAGCATTTACCAAATGAGCTGCTACTATGTTCATCTGAAATTAGTCTATGTGAATAGTCATATATCCTCCGACTACAAATATGTTGAAAAAACAATACTGCTTATGTTTAATATGTCTTTTTTTTGTTGTTGTTGTTGTTGTCTTTTTGAGACAGGGTCTCACTATGCAGTTCAGGCTGGTTTTGAGCTCACTTTTGTAGCCCAGGCTGGTCTCGAACTCACACCAATCCTCCTGCCTCAGCCTCCCGAGTGCTGGGATTACAGGTGTACACCACCACGCCCAGCTTGTTTAATGTGTCTTGACTGTACTAGATACTGTCATGGATTACTACACCTAATCTTCAGAAGGCTCACACCCTACAACACATATTCCATGTCTAATTTTCAGGAGCTATGAAATGGGATAAAGAAGCCAAAGGACTTTCTTAGCATTATTATTATTTTTTTTATGGCTGGTTCAGCCCACCCTGGGGGTGGTGCTGGGGATCAAACCGCAGTCTCTGCAGTTGCCTAAGCTTTCCTAAGCAGGAGCTGTAGACAACTGAGCCATCTCACCGGCCCATTGCTTAGCATTATGAAATGAGCTGTCACATGTGGGACATGGATCCTGTGGTCTCACCTCAGGCCTGCACATTCACCAGAGTTCAGCATGGTGATCACCCAGGTTTGCTTCGACTGCCAGCCCCACGGGTTTGTGACTCGCTATCAGGTAGGACTGCTGTGAGTAAAACCTGAAATCATTGGTTTCAACAGAGTCTCAGGCGAAAGCATGCTTTAATATTCAGGGACAAAGAACCACTCAGAATGAGCTGAGGAGATGCTCCTCCCCTTTACCATACAACACACCACGTGCGCAGTGCCTGAGGGCTTGGCAAATGGGCCCTGGATAAAGAACCAAGAACAGCCCAGGTAGGAGTGCTGGCAAGATGTCCCCAGAGACTACAAGAACATCTGGGAGGAGGATCACATGGGCAACTGAGGTACACAGCGGTGAGTTGAGATGAGCACCCAGAAAGCCCATGTCATAGCCACACATCTCACACCAAGGTGGAGTGATACAAATGACACAGAAATGATAGAGTCCCTACTAGGGCCTGAATGTAGCCCCAGTGGCATATGCTGGAGATCTGACCCTCAAAACAACAGTACTGGAAGGTGGGGCTTTTGGGGAGTGATTTACTTCATCAGGGTTCTTCTGGTCATGCTTTTATAAAAAATGTTTCATTTCCTTTGCCCTGCTGTCACATGAAGACACAGTGCTGCTCACTCCAGGGGACATAGGACAGAGATATAAGGCCCCATCGTGCAAGCAGAGAGCATCCCTCACCAGACACTTTAATCTTAGACTTCCCAGACTCCAAACTCTGAGAATAGATTTCTCTTCTTGATAAATTACCTACTCTGTGGTATTTCATTATAGTATCGCCAGTGAAGACCTTCCCCAATGATGTCTATACACTGTTTGATAAATATCTCCCTGTGCTTATGATGCTGTTAATTTTCAGCTTTTCATTACATCATGTGGGCTCCTCATACACTATTGGAAGAACACTGTACTTCGATTAGTGCAGCCTAGATTTTAACTCTTTAGCACACAAAAATGAATTGTTTCTGGACAAAGACATAAACTGGCATCCCAAGTTAATACATAGAGGCCGGCAAGATTGCTCAGCACTCTAAAGTGCCTGCTTAGGCAACTTTAGGCAACTGCAGGGACTGCAGTTCAATACCTGACACCACATTCTATGTGAGCCCCTTCCCCAGGGTAAGCTGAGCTGGCTGTAATAATAATAATAATAATAATAATAATAATAATAATAATAATAATAATAATAACAACAACAACAACAACAATAAAGTTAATAGGTAGAAGTAAGTCATAATATCAGGAAAAGACATCGACACTATATCTGCCACAGACATGCTAGAAAGGGATCAAACAGGGGCTGTGACCCAAATCTTACCATTTTTAAAAAACTTTGATCTGTTTTACTTTGTTTTGTTGCTTGCTTCTGATATATTATGGGTCTATAGATGAGCAACCTGCATTGTGTCTGAAAGCTTCTACTATTCTCAGAAATTCCTAATAAAAAGGAAAAAGAACCGGCCTGATCTGAAGGCTTTTATATTTTCAAAACCAAAGTTGTGTCCAGATCACAGTGGGCTATATTACATAGAGCACTCACAGAGTGCATGAATCCACATACATGTGCACACGCACACACACACACACACACACACACACGCAACATACACAGAGCATATCGACCTTTAGAAGAATAGGTCCCATGTATCTTTTGTTTATTCTCTGTGGGCAGTGTCAGAGTGGAATTCCATGGTAGGAAGCTAAAACAAAGAAAACTGAGAGGGAATTGTCTGTGCCAAGGGTCGGAGTCCCCAAAGATGTAGACATCAGCACTTGCTCTGCTGGTCACTTTAGATACATACAACTCGACCAGCTGTCTGCAGTACATGGGTCATGACAATGAAAGGTGACCAGAAGAGAAAAGTGGCATTCCTTGCCCACTGCGGGACGTCTTCACAGCCTCCTGCCATACACTGACACACAGGCACTCCCCTCGGGAGGACTGAGTATAGGCCAAGTGGTCCAGGAACGTCAAAGGCAGCACCAAGACACTTCCCAGCTGCTCTTTCCAGAGCTCCAGTCAGGCCTTTTCTAGCTGCAACCAAGCTTGAGAGGAAAAATAACAGCAGCGCAGTGACTAGGGTTTGATCCAGGCATGCTGTGCTGGCCTCGCCCCTGAGGCTCTAGAAAACTGCGACTGAAACTGGGCGTGGCAGCACGTACCTGCCACCGCAGCACTTGGGAGGCTGAAAACAGGAGGATCACTACGAGTCTGATCTGTGCCATGAGACCCTGGAGATCCTGTACTAAATATGAAAGAAAGAAAGAAAGAAGGAGAGAAGAGAGAGAGAGAGAGAGAGAGAGAGAGAGAGAGAAGGAAAGAAAGAAAGAAAGAAAGAAAGAAAGAAAGAAAGAAAGAAAGAAAGAAAGAAAGAAAAGTAAATTCACACCTATGCTTTCAGCATTGCTTAGTTTAATGAATTCAGTGGCAGCATGGCCTCTCCAAATAAAACTTGGATATACTGAACAAAGATGACTCCACTGACACTTCTTCTCTGCAGGTTCTATTTACCACTGATTCTGCAGTGATGAATAAAGAGACCTTTTTCTGCAATGATCAAGGTGTCTTTAAAATGAAGAGAATAATACCACCCACACACACCAGAGCCAAGAAACTAATGTTCCCAAATGCCATGAAAGAGACGTTCTAGAAATAGAAATGTGGTATTTACAGGGAACACAGCTGAATGGGATGGTTCTGACTAAAACTGAGGTTTTACCCAAGATTCTTGCCACACTAAACTATGGTTTATCTTATTACTATTATTTTTACTGTTTTTTTTTTTTTTTTCCCACTGTTTGCAGCAATGTAATGAGCCTCTTGATTTTGGAGTTCCTCCCCCTTGGCCCCTGACCTTGAAGACTAGGGTTCCCTTACCGTGAACTTCCTGCCTGAGACCTTATGGTAGCTGTTATAGACACAAGCAGGGTCTCCTTTGCTCCTCCTAGACAACACCGCATCATATCCAGTGACCCAGCAAAGCGCCCAGGGTGATGAAGCAGGCTTTCCTTCCACATTAAAAGCACCCCTGCGTTATGTAATCAGGCGGTGGTCCAGCAGCGCTGCTGTCCTTGGTGAGTGCTGCATTACGGTGACACTGGCCATCAGTCACTGATTCTGCAGGCTCCCACCAGCGGTGCTCTAAGACATGTAGTCTCTCCAGGAAGGGCCTAAAGTAAGGCATCCAGCAGCCTGACAGCCGAAGGCTGCCTCATGAATTATCCACTCCGACAAGGCAGCGCCTGGACAGCAGCCGCCAAGCCACAGAGAAAGCTACAGCTTATGGATCTGATACGGTATGCTAATGCTTCAGGAGACCTTTGAAGATAAGAAACGCAAACTTCCACGATAGATACAGTACCTGAGACACCTGAACTAACAAAATGTTTCACATACGGAGTTCTGGGCTATCAAGTCTGACCCGGGAATGACACAGAAGCATTTTTTCTCAAGGAACTTGAAATTCACAAGGATTGTCTTGAATGATTATACACATTATTGACAATTTTGGAAAAAAGTTTTTTCTAAAGTGAATTACTGCTGATTAGGTCTTATATCCTTTTCTTATTTTTAGAAGGACAACGAGTTAATATACTAAAAGGTTTCTAAGAAATAATTACTTTTACTCTGTAAAAGAGCTGTCAACGTGTGTCAGTGGTGTTTAGGGCAAACAAATAAATAAAGCTAATGAAGTCCTGAAAGAATTGTATTTGTTAATTTTGCTAAATAAAGGAATATCAGCTTAAAAAACTGAAGAAGGTACAGGTTTCCTCATGGAAGCCATATTTTGGACAAATTATTGAAGGATTTGCTATTTTCTGGTGTTTCTTATTTATTTGACCAAGTGAGAAACATTCTTGCATCATCTTGCCAACAAACTTTCCCCTAATCATCCCTTACTAAGACAAGCAAACAAGTTTTTGGTTCTGGGAGATAGCTTCATGGTCTAAGCGCCTGCCTGGCAAACATAAGGACCAGGGTTCGATCCCTGGTACACATGCTGTGCTGGTCCTGGAAGTTCCAGATGCACTATTACGATTTATATCTAGTTGTCCCCTGAAAGCCTCATGCAGTCATGAGGCAGGGACTTTCTAGAATTTGAGACTTGACTCATGATCCACTGGGATTATGTGTTTTAGTACTAATGGCATTGTGGGTCTGAATACTTCTGGGATTGTGGGTGTGGCCTAAGGCAGATAGGCTGAGGCAGTGAGCCTGAATGTAATATAAAGAGGGACAGAGAGACATTTGTGCTGTTGATCTCTGCTCCCCTGGTTGTTCTGTTGCCTCTGTCACCATATTTTTTATTGTTCTACTGTCATGAACTGCTGCCCTCTGTCATGTGCCTCTCTGCCTTGGAGCCAGCTGAGTATGGACTGAAACCTCCAGTAACTGTAAGCTAAACATTTCCTTCCTTCATTTTGGGTGTTGGGCATTTGTTCCAGCAACAAGAAAAGAGTAACTATGACTTGTACCATGCCTGCCACATGGGTATGGTTGAGTAATCCTGTAATCTCAGTGCTAGGGAGGCTGAGACAGAATGATCACTATGAGTCTGAGCTGCATAGTGAGACCCTGTACCAACAAATAAATACATAAATAACAAAAAGATAAAAGAAATAAAATATGTTGAGCACACAATTTTAGAACAATCCACAAAAATTTCTGAGGAGTGGATAGCTAGGAACATAAACATTGAGGTTTTCTTCACTTTATTGATTGAAAATTGCATCATGAGTTTGGAAAATTGATCCCACAGCTCCATACTATGTTTGCAAATCAAACTGCTGTGTGACTATCATGCTAGGTGAATAATATCCATATGTTTAGTATTTTTTTCAGGAAAGTTAATAGTTTTTCACTGAAAAGGACACTAAAACTCATACAGAAGTTACAACCTCTGCCTATGTAATATACATACACACATATATATATACGTATATGTATATATACATATATATAATCACTTGTTATTTTGGTGCTTGGTAAATGGGAGCTCATATTTCTCATCTTTCTAGGAATTTAGATATCGTGATTTGTCTGATAAGGTCTATGATTTTATGTCACAAATTTTAGGTTTAAAAAAAAATGATCAACATATCCCCAAGATTTCTAAGGGCTGCCTATCTTTTGACTCAATTCTTGGATCATTTAAATATAAGCACCAAAATCCTACATCCAATTTTTGTTTTGTTTTTTCTTTCTAATAAAATACAAAGGGAGCTCCAAGAAACCCTAATGCATCACGTGGAAGCCTGAGTGAAAATTTTAAATTGCTACATAATATATTATACCATATTAACTTGGTCACTAAAACAAATCAGCTCTAATGCTCTTATATCACACTCTTGCTTTCAGTTTTTAGCTAAGTCCACCAAATAGGCAAATCCAATTGCAATCTTAAGTGAATCAATAAAACAAGTGCTAATAAGTTTAAGGCGAAATCATTTTGATGTTTCAGGGAAAAAGGATATAGATCATTTTATAACTTCCCTTTCTAGATAAATAATTAAGGCAACTTAATGCAATGTGTTTAGTTAATATTGAAATTTTACTAATATGGACCAAAGAAACTATGGTTAAACGCATATAGAAACTTTCATTTCTATATGAGTTTCACCACCATCATAAAGCATATGTTAAGCATTTGTAAATCAATGAGATCTATCTTTCCCAGATCATGTTGCAAATTCTTTCAGTTTCCCTATCAGCTTTTTTTCTTAGAGACACCTCAGTTAAAGAAAATCACTTTCATTTGAAGCAGGGGTTCCATATTGCTACTGCAATCCGTCCTCTCTGGAGCTGGGGTGCTCGTTAGTGCAACCGTATTCCTCCAGGCTGGAATTAGAAGTAGCTGGGCGTGAGCTAGGGTATCCTGAAGGTTTAGTGATGAGGGAAAGCATATCCTACCCAATATATTTCCTTCATTCTCGTTTACCCAATGATAACTATCATGAGTTTTATTTTTTCTTTCAGTGCTAGGCTTTAAAAACAAAACCTCTCTTTTGGAGGTACTGTATATCCACAGCCTTTCCTACATAGGCCTTAGCTAGTTAAATCCACAGGGCAAAACATTGTTTTATAGAATCATCAAACACATTGTACTGGAACAGGCCTGTTTCACATTTCTCAGGTAAAGTGGGGTGCATAGTCACTCTGAAAACTGTCTCACACTTTCTGCCATGAACAGATATTCAGTACTAGTGCAAAAAGGGGCTGGGGTTACAGCTCAGTGGTAATGTGCTTGCCTAGCATGCACACGGTCCTGAGTTTAACCCACCATACCACAAAAGAAAAAAAAAAACAAACAAATTTTAAAAATTATCTATCAGCATTCCATACTATGCAGCTTGGGCCAGCCCAAAGGCCCAGAGGATTAAAGCACCTGCAAGTAGGCACAGGGGTTGGGGGTTCAATTCCGCAGGGCTGCAATTCTGGCCCCACCCCTGGGCATGCTGAGAAGGCAACTGAGACAGGACGTGGTGGCACATGCCTGTAATCCCAGCTCTAGGGAGGCTGTAAATAGGTAGATCACTACTAAGTCAGATCTAGTAGTGAGACCCTGAACACCTTATAGACCCTTCCCTAAAATACAAAAAAAACAAAAAAAAACAAAAAAAAAAACTAGTACGAAAAGAAAAGAAAAAGCCTAATGTCATTTTTTAAAAAAGACATTAAAGGACACTGCTGTTGAACTAGAACACTAAAGTTATGTTCTATAATTTGTATAAGGAACACTATGGTATTTATTCAGTTTAAGTTTCTTGACTTTCTTTCACTGATCTGCCTTTCTATATTTACCATGATTTTCGAAATTTAAACTAAGAGAAATTATCTTAGCCTCATATAAAAGATACGATAAATTAATGTATATAAGTAACAAAAAAACTTCCTTTTTTTGACTGTTTTTTTATAAAATTAAAAGGGGAGTGATATAAACTTAAAACTAGAGGGCTACTTGGCTTCTTTTGCAAATTTAATGCATCAATATTTGGCTCCATTTAAGTGGTTCTCCAGGTTTAAAAATGAAACAAGAAAACTTACACATCAGTGTAATAGCAGTAAGTACCCATCTTCACGGACATGTGCACATGTCAATAGGGTGAATTACTGTGCCGGATAGACATGATAATTTACTCTCCAAAGCGCACAGGTGCGTCTGACGTCAGGAGGTAGTGCTGCCCGTGCCCGCCCTACGTGGCTTTCTATTATCACCCATGCTGCCTACACTGCAGCCCCGAGCACTGAGCAACTGAGTCATGAAAACTAGAGTAAAATTCACTTAGTATAGTTAAAGGCAATCATCTTAAGGGGCTGCATTACTGGCTGGCTGAGGCCCCAGGTGCACTAGGCCCCGTGGGCAACAGGCCCTTGCCCAGAGGAATCAGCTGAGTGACTTGTTCAGATGAATGCCAGGAAGGGGGCGTGTCCTGCTCTTCAGGCTGCAAGCTGAGGCTGATGAGCCCTATGTATGAATGCAGATCTGGTACTACCTGATCGTGAATGGGTTCAAAAGAAGTGGGGATTTTTAACTTTTTTTTTTGAAAGCTTTCAATAAGTAAGTGGTGACAATTACTAGGAAATATTTTTAAAATTTACCTAAAGCACTCCATATTGCAACTAGATGTCCACTCATCGGCAGCTTCCAATCTCAGGTCTAAAATTCTGCCGCACGGTCCACATGGATTGTACTCTCTCTTTCATCTCTTGTAGCTCATGACCGCTGTTCTCCAAAGCACATCAGTAGCACATAACTAGGTACTTGGATTGGAAGACGGCCGTGATATTCATCTCCACACACAAATTCCAGGGAAAAAGACTTTCCAAACAGAATTTTTTAAAAGTGATTTAATCTGTAAAAATTTATATGTTTTTTAAAATAACACTGAGTATATCAAATATCCATCTTTTATTTGTAGTTTTAAGTTTAGTGTGAAAAATTTGCTTTGTATCTCACCAAAAATAATGTTTAAGGAGATTTTAATTTATGATTCTATTTAATTAAACTCCCTTAAATATTTTCTACATATTTAAAACCTATTTGACTTCCTTTTAAAATATTGCTTTGTAACAAATTTATAAATATTTAAATGCCACAATAAAATAAATAAATTAGATTCATAGACATAAGAAATTGAAGCTTTCACACATAGTACTACATATAAATGTCATAATTTTGCAATTAAAATTTGAAATGTTACTAAAATTTTAATTTTTCATTTGAATTATACTGAATACATTTCTACATATAAAATACTAATGCACAATTAATTCTAATGTTAAGCCTAATATGTATAAACTCTATAACAAAAATTATTAATTCCATGATTTTGAGTTGCCACATCCTGTGTAAGGAGCTGGGTCCCAAGAGAGGGCAGCTAGAGATTAAGAAAAGACGAGACACATAAAGTGAAAGCTGAGACTGGGTGGGGCCTGAGTTCTCCGATGACAACAGTGTCCCAACCCCAGAATCTTTATACAAAGTAAAATGTGGGGAGATACACTTGGTATGTGTGCAAGGTCTCAGTGTCTTGGTGAGAACACTAAGCCAAAAACCCTCAGAGCCATCGGTGCTAGGGCTAACGAGAACACCCATTGGTAGGCAGCTGAGCTAGAGGTCAGCTTGTTTATACAATCCTGCTCTGGTTTCGCTCCAGTCTCAAGGAGTTGGTCTACCTCATGCTCAACCTTGGCTCAACCCCTCTGCTCACTGAGTCCTACATGTATGTATTTAGTCCTACATGTTTTTGAAATTGGGAGTACTTCATTACAGAGAAATTACTCCGTTACTTGACAATATTTTGTCTGTAACCTTGACTGAGAGTTTTTATACAGGAAGAGATATGGACCAAGATACTTGCTACAATGCGATGTGATGCTGAGAGACTGTGCCGACATTTAATAATCATTCAGAAGCTAGGGCTGATCTCTTAATTCCCACGGATAGTAAACACTTCCAGATCTGAGCCAGTGCTGAAGCTCTGCAGGAACTTATGTAAGGTCAGGGAAAATGATCACTAAGATTTTAGAAACTGTGAGCACATTTGTTAAGACAGCCATTATTAAAAATTAAAATATTTAAATGTAAAATTAAATATTCATAAACTCAGTAAACACTCGACATTCATGACTATTGAATTGTTTTACTAGGTTTTATCTGTATTTCTTGAAGCTGTGCCTTAAAAAAAAAAAAATCCTGCATCATGGAAATCCAAGTTCTGTGTCTTTTCCCATCTCCACTTTCAGAGTCTTCACTCCAGCATCTTGCCATACCACTCAGGTGAATTTCAGTGAGTGAAACAAATCGAGACCTGTCGCCTCCTGAGGAGCAGTTACATGCTCAGCAGGACCGCACCCGCTCTGTCACCCTCTTGCTGCGTCTCTTCTCTCTTCCACCTCCCACACAACTCCATCACTTATTTAGACTTCACATCTCTTCGGCACCTGAAATGCTATAGCATCTCCTCTGCATTTCTAAAGTCCTCAAAACGGATATAATCCTGCATCTTCACTTTCTTCTCGTCTGGTAGGATCATGCATGTACAGAATAAGTACATAGCCTAGTGAAGTTGCACGGCATCTCAGCCCGAGATCTCAACTTCAAAGGTCATGCTGCTTCCACCAGCCACAAAGAGCTGAAAAGAAAGCCATTGAGCTGTTTTTTTTTGTTGTTGTTTTGTTTTGTTTTTTCAGTTTGACTGGATGCTGAATTGCTCATAGTACTAACTGGTTATAGACTTAGAGGAGAGAATTTGTTCTAATTTGCATAATTAGGCTATCATAGCTAATCATTGGGTTTTTCAAAGTAGAGATAGCTCAGTAACTTTGTTACTTTAATCTCAATTTAAAGTGAAGTTATTCTGTCTCAACCCCTGAAATCAATCTTGATTCTTCTATATAAAGATATCATAAGAGCTGGGCACAGTGGCGCATGCCTATAGTCCCAGCAGTTGAGAGGCTGAGGCAGGAGGATCGGTGTCAGTTCAAGACCAGCCCGGGCTATAAAAGTGAGCTCAAGGCCAGCCTAAATTGCATAATGAGATCCTGTCTTAAAAAGACAGAAAGACAAAAAAAAAAAAAAAAAAAAAAAAAAAAAAAAAAAAAAAAAAAAAAAAAAAAAAA